>CM063287.1:26359858-26644858 GCA_032173965.1 Sitta carolinensis
AGGAGTCGAAAGGAGGACTAGGAAGCTGGCATTTCTCAGATATGTAGGTGATGTGCATCAGGCAGCTTGCATTTGCTGCAAAGCCTCTAAGGTACCCTTTCTTATCCAGATGCTGAGCAGGCAAAGTATGCCTTTTCTTACCAGAGAACACACCAGGATTGCTGATTAACACTGCCACTGGAAACCACAACACTGTAAAACACATGCGGGTAATCTAAGTGATCAGTCTGGGATCAGAGACCCAAATTCTGACTTCACTTCCTGGCTGAACTTACTATCAGTTTGAAAATACCTTCCATTTCATTGAAATTATGGTTAAAGTGTAACTGGAGCTTGTCAGGACTCCTGGTATTCTTCTTGTATAGGGATTTAGTTGACAGCTGACATATTATCAACTGATGGGGTTCCTTGGATTCTGTATGAAGGACTAGGAAAGGGTGTTGTTACTCATCTTGCAAGGTGTGAGCTGGTATGCCCTGAATAGATATTTAGACACTAGCAAATACAAGTTGCTGAGATCTGAGTTGATTCAGACAAAGAGCAGTCCTTTCTCTTGGCAATTCAATCTTAAAACACATCAGAACATTTTGGAGATAAAAGTACTTGTTTCTAAGGAAGAAAGCTCAGGTCTCTCATAAGAATGCTCTGTGTCTTATAAGAAAGTCTGCCTTCCCAGATTTTGCTTCCCTGCTCTTGACAGAAGATACCCTGGGGAATGCAAGCAGCAGAATTGTTTCTGTATTTACCAGCTAGATTTCCATTGCACACATTGACTTCCAGGTCACCACTTACTAGTGGAATGCAACTTTCACAGTTTTGATTTATGCTGCTTTTTTTGGCTGACCACACTGTCGCTCTCTGAAATATTTGTCTAGTGTAACCAGTAAAAGCAGCTGACAACGAATACACTGTTTTTCCTGCAGACATATATGTAGGTGTGTCAAATATGTAATTTATCAATACCCTTCCTATTTCAGCAAAACCATTTCCTATTGGACACTTAAAATATTGAGGAATTTTCTTACTTCCACAATTCACATCACTGAACCATTGGAATTTTTTGGTTATACTTGGGGACATAGATTTGGGAAATTATATACTTGTTTTCTCCAGAAAGATTTTTTTACTTAAGGACGGAAAGAATCTGTTCCTTGTCTGACTTCATCAGCCTTCAGCTTTTTGTGGAGGTGGATGGAGCATAGATTAAGATTTACAGGAAGAGGTGACTTAAGATCTTTTAAGAGGCTTAAAACATTGCATAAGTGTGTTTCACTATTGTACCAGGACTCTCCAGGGGCAAGTTGCTGAAATAATTTGCAGTATTGTTTGTCAAGCTACTTAAGTAACCACAGCTCATAGGTAATTAAAGTTTCTAACTCAAGTCTACTAAACCTCCTGTTTGTTTCAGGTTCAACTCTGGCTCCACTGATCCAGCACAATGATCTGGATACTTCAAGTATTGTTCTCACCGCTCCCAACACCAGCACTGATCACTCTCATTTCATTTGGAGCTGTCATCTTCCTGTGGGTGATAAGCAGGCCAAAACCCCTTTTACCTCCTGTTGACTTGAACAAGCAGTCAATAGGAATTGAGGTAATGCTTTCTCTGCTTGTGGGCATGGTCTGTTTTGGCGTTTATCTGAATACTGATGCATTCTGACTCTGGGTGTCAGTGGAAAGCCTCCAGTCCGATGTGCACAGCCTTCTCTCCCAGGTGTACAACTCAAGAGCATGATGGGAGAAGGGAAGTCTTAGGATGCTAAGATGAGAAACAGCAGCTCGTTCCAACCACGTGGGCTTTTTACCAGATGGCTTTGGCTGTCACTGACTTTTTCCTGCATTTTCAATGCACTGCATCAGCTTAAAAACTGGTGCTAGTCTTCATGTGCTAAGGCAAATGGTAGCGCTCAGTCAAGGCCTCTCAATAACCTGTAACTGAACATTAATGTGGGCCATCTAGAAAATCTCTCTACATGTGGCTGAGTAGATCAAAACCAGGAAGGGAAAGACCTCCCTAACAATGCAATGCTACTGAAATGCTTTTAAGGGGATTGATGAGAGAATGGCTGAGGGACAAATGACATTTCATCTGGTCTGCACTGTTTCATAACCATGCTCTATTCCTAGGGAGGAGCCAGAAGAGGTGCAGTCTTGACAGATAATAATCTGCTTTCTTATTACTTTGAAGATGCTAAAACCCTGTATGAATCTTTCCAGAGAGGACTGCATATTTCTGGTAAGCTTTGCATCTGGTAGTTAGTACTTGTCTGTCACAAGTAAACAAAATTTTTCCAAGATCCTTTTTCTTGTGTCTTGTCTGTGGTAATAATGCAGCCTAGCAAAAACTCTTCTAGCCTTTTGTGGAGAGACAAGTGACCATATTTTTCCCTGTCCCAATTTAGCACTAGTCTTATTTGGCAGACTGGGCAGGAACAAACACCAGAAGCTGAAGATGGTAGAGTTCAGTCAAGAGTCTGCAGATACAAAGCATCAGAGGAACTGGGGGGGGAAACACCTCTCCTTTGTCTTATGATGTGAGTTTTCCTGTGAAATTACTGCCTGTTTGCAACAGATATTAATTTGTTCACGTCACTTCACAAGTCCTATGCGTGGAAATATGTGATGGTTTGCAAGAAATTTCACCCTCACATGGGTTGTGCAATGGAAAAAATATCACCAGATCTTAGAAGTATTGCTTGTAAGGATAAAGCTAACAGTCTTACAATCTTGGTTTGGGCAAAGTGCTTAACTATGGACACTGACCTGCTCTCCATGCAGTTACCTGAACGTCTGACAGAAAACATTTCCTACTTCAAGTACTTCTATTGTAGTGCTATGCAACTTCAGTACTGAGCTTTGAAATTGCTTTTCTGAACTCTTTCCTTAGGAAATGGTGACTGTCTAGGCTACAGGAAACCCAAGCAACCTTATCAGTGGCTGACATATAAACAGGTGAGTATTGTAAATAACAGATGAATTAATTTGGGATCCTGCCTTGTAATACTAAAGTGGGGGAAAAAACTATCTTGCAGGTTTCAGACAGAACTAAATACCTGGGATCAGGGCTTCTGCAAAAAGGATGCCAACCATCATCAAAGGAGTTTATTGGCATTTTTGCTCAGAATAGGCCAGAGGTAAGCAACACGTGTATTCTTTCCTACACTATTCTGACACCTTGGGGTGAGGGTCTGTATTTAAATAGCTTCAGGCCACATGAGGAACAATCACAGCTTTTTCCTTCCCAATTCCCTTTTTACTGACTGAGCACACACCATTCCAAGCATGTAATACAATGATCTCTCACAACTCTTATTCTCATGGGCGTGCTCCTTCCATAGCCCCCCACTGCCATGTGCATGGGCTAGTCAAGCTGTATGAAGTCTGTAAGCAATCCTGTCTCGAGGGCTCCTAGTTTTCCTTAATTGTGCTGTTTTCTCCTTTCAGTGGATCATTTCAGAGTATGCCTGCTACACCTACTCAATGGTTGCTGTTCCACTCTATGATACTCTGGGACCAGAGGCCATTGTATATATTGTTAACAAAGGTAAATACTGACTTCCACTCTTTCCTAAGGATTTTTCTAGGAAACTTTGTTTAGGGAAGGCTAAGTTCAAGGGAATTTGCAAAAAACAGAGTAGCTTTAACCTTACTGCTCTTATAGACAATTTATTAGTGAAGCTGCTTTGCAGGGCAAATGGTTCAATGTCTAGAAGAATCCAGTGGGCTTTCTATGTCTCCTAGTGTCTTGACTGCAAGACCACTGAAGGTTCTGCTGGATCCTGTGAACCATTCTGCAATCAGAGTGCTCGACTATTTGCTATTTGAGATTTTGCAATCTTGAACTCCCACACTGCCAAACAATCAGACAATGCAGATAGACTTGCATGTAAATTAAGACTAGATGTGTTTGTCTGTCTGATTTGAAGTTGTAGGATGAAAAAAGTGGGGAGGGAAGAGTAAAGATATGCCTAAATCTGTTTAATCTATCTGCTTATTGCATGTTCTACACAAACAACATCTAGCAGTCCATCATGGACTTAACTGGCAAGGAAGCTAAATAAATCCTCAGATTATTTTCCGCCAGTCTTAGGAGAGATATGGGGGAAATAATTATCCACTGTTGTTACAGAGATTTGGGATCCATCCCATAAATAGGATTTGCCAAGCAAAACCACTTCAACAGTTATGGTGGTGAATCTTGGAAACAGGTCTTGTCTTGAGATTACACAGCTGTGATTTACCAGTCTAACTGGGAACTGGCAGGCTCAAGCAAATCCAGTTCCTCTGCTGACTTAAAGAAAAAGACTTTTGTAACTGCATCTACAGGGAAGCTGAAGTATTAACTCAAAAATTATTAACTCAAAAAACTCTTTCAATTGTGCATTAATTTATTTAGATTTAGGGAAGATGGCTAAACCTAAAAAATATCATGGCAATACCAAAAGTTTCAATGCCCATTTTGACTGTGAGCAAAGATATTCCTCTTCAGCTCTTTAGCATTTGTCCTCACTTTATATTGCCAGAATATTAGGTTTACCCAATCAGTTGAGTATGGTAGAAGAACCTTCTTAGCACTGTAAGACAGCCACTGAAACCCATTTGAACAAATGCAAATGGCACCAAACCAATGTAATCTTCTAAAAGTATGTGCTGCTGAGCTGTCACTGGCCTCATGTCTTCTAAATAGACTTCTGATAATTTCTTTTCTGCAGCTGACATCAGCGTGGTGATCTGTGACACCCTGTGAAAGCAGAGGTCTTGCTTAAGAACTGTGAGGAAAAAAAGACCCCATGTCTGAAGATTATTGTTATCATGGATCTCTTTGATAATGAGCTCAAGGACAGAGGAGCTAAAGTGGGAATTGAAATTCTGTCACTGCAGGAGGTAGAGGTAGGTGGTGAAAGGCTTCTGGAATACCTCGCCAGCTAAACATCTTGATCTTCTGTGGCAGCAGTGGCACTTTAATGTAAGCATTACCTGGTTGTCATGCTTGTACCTGGCATCTTGATGAGAAGTCATTCTGAAACATGGTATCTTCAGCTAAACAGAGTTGCAGAGTTCAAACTGTTGACTAAAGTTGTGCCCATGTGTTATGGACAGCCAAGACTTGTTGAGCTTAATTTGTGATACTGTTGTAACAGGATTTATCAGGCTTCTAAGCTGGAAATTGAATCTAATTGGAACAAGTGCAAATTACTGGCTACTTAGACATCCCAATACTAAGCTTAAGCTTGCATACGTGTAAAGAGATGTGGCCTCTGTCAAATAAAAGGGAACCTCTCCACTCAGGACTTCCAAATTCCTTAAGTAGTTCTGATCACTTCCCACACATTCAAATGTGTCCTTTCCACTCTTACAGCAGATAGTTTTTCAGTGTTATGTTTAATGGAGAGATGAGCTAGAGTATCAAAAGGCAAAGTAGTCAAACAGGTGATGCATTTGAAATGTAATTACCTATTCACCTATTGTGCACATCTCTTAATTTGTGGTTTTTTTCTAACACAGGAGCTGGGAAGAAACAACATCAGAGAACCAGTTGTAAGTATCTCTATGAAACAGCTATAGACTTGTAAAACTAGTCTCTGGAAAGACCTCTTGCTATGCTGCCAGTAGAGGAGACTAGCAGATTTTTTTTGCGAACCAGAATTCCTGATTCATCACAGTTAGGAATTGTATGTAATTACAAATAACCATCATAATCCTCACACTGAATTTATGTGGCTTTTTCTCTCTAGCCTCCTAAGCCTGAAGATCTTTCTGTTGTGTGTTTTACAAGTGGAACCACAGGTAAAAATTTATAGTGATGCTTCCCCACTGAAAGAGACTCCCCATACAGCTTCTCCACACAAAAATAAAGAAATCCTAAGCATATGGAAGTAAACCAGTAAATTAGAGCAATGTCAAACCACTCTTGCAGTTTTACCTGGGATGCCGTCACTACAAGTCAAGCGCAATATGATAAAGCTTAGAACTGGCCACAAGAAAAGTCAAATTCATGTTGTCTTACCCTATGAAAAATGCAGCCTTAATGTTCAAGAGATTAGTTGTTCCACAGGGATTAAAACAAAAATCTTGTTTCAGAATTCTCTGTGCTACTCCCATTTTCTCTGATGTTTCAGAAGCCATCTCCTTTATGTAATATCCATAGCTGAAAGCACTCAAGATGAGGCATATTTGTGATCTCTTATGACAACAATTGCTGGGGCTGAGCCCAGTACTGAAATAGTTCAAACTGAGCCAAACAAGACATGGAAACTGCCAGCAGAAGCAGTCAGAGCCACAGCTCACCTTGCTTGATCTCTCCAAAGGTAACCCTAAAGGAGCCATGCTGACACATCAGAACGTGGTTTCAAATGCTGCTGCCTTCCTTAGATGCACGGAGGTAAGCTACTCTCCAGGACATGTCCCTCAGTCATGAAACCAGCTTTAATGGTGGCATTTTCTGTAAACCATTCACTCCCAGAAATGGATGCTTTCCTAAGTGCCCCTTTTCAATGAGACAATACTGCTGCAAGAAACTTGGTTTGAATCGAACAAGAACTTTTACATAGAAGTTATTCTAGAATGACTCAGTCCTAAATACCAAGAGCACTAAACCATCTATTTCAAGTCTTGCCAAAACATAAAACTAATTTTGATTTAATCTGGCTGAGTGATAAATCTTGAGGAGGTGATGCATGAGCCTGAGCCTGAGTTGCTTCAGTCATTGGAAGTGTCTGTCTCAAAGTACTCAAATTGATCCAGATTTTTTTTACTTTCTACTTAAAAGTAACTCAAGCAGGCATAGAAAATGGTAACCTACTTCTACTTCCTTTCCCTCTAGAACATAATTGAGTGTACAACTTCAGATGTTGCCATTTCCTATCTTCCTTTGGCTCACATGTTTGAGAGAGTTGTACAGGTATGTACATGTATATGCATCTGAGCTTTTATAAATCAAATTATAGTAAAAGCCATGTTAGCAATCTGTATGTCCTCAAAACCTATTCACACAATAATTTATTTTGTAATAACTGGGCACTGGAAATCATGCCGCTTCTCATAGACTAATCATTATGACTAGTGAAGCTAGGAATTCTTCTTGACTAAGGTTAGTCTGGTCAATTTTCAGGCTGTGATATACAGCTGTGGAGCAAAAGTAGGCTTCTTCCAAGGAGATATCAGGTTGCTAACAGATGACATGAAAACCCTGAAGCCAACGCTATTTCCAGTTGTACCAAGACTGCTCAATAGAGTATATGACAAGGTACGTGAGCAATTTCAGCTAAATTTTCTTTTTGTTCATATATCCAAACAAGAATACAAATACAAAATAATACTGAATATGTCATAACATCACCATTAGTTAATTACCCCTTAGCAGGAAGAATTTTTTAGAACCCTTTCTGAGGAGATGGAAGGAATTCTGGGAGTATAAGAACAGCATTTCCTGTCATGACTAAGTTTGTTGCTGATAAGAGACAAAAACTTTGTTTACTTTTGTAATGCAAATGAATCAAGTGCAGAGCTAACAGAATCCCGGCTCCTCAAAGCAATGGCTGTAGTGTTTCAGCAGTAACATGAATTAGTACTGCCTTTTGGGTCACCTCCTAGACACTGCAGGGGTGAAGACACACCCTAGAACATTGAAGTAAGATTTGGTGCCTCTTGACAAGGCAAGAATGAGGTGTACAGATGGGAGTTAAACCCAAGAGTCACTGGTACCTTTCCTTGTAGATCCAGAGTGGTGCAAACACCCCAATAAAGCAATACCTGCTAAAATTTGCTGTGTTTATGAAGATGGCTGAAATAAAACAGGGCATCATTCGAAATGACAGCATCTGGGACAAGCTAGTCTTCAAAAAAGTTCAGGTAAGTTATCCCAAGTGTAAGGGAGCTAAGCAATGTAATATTGGAGGATCTAATAGCTTCTTTCCACTTGTAGGAAACCATGGGTGGAAGAGTGCGTATCATGGTGACAGGTGCAGCCCCTATATCTCCTTCTGTCCTGACATTTCTTAGAGCAGCATTAGGCTGCCAGGTAAGCTGAGTTTTCTTTTAAAGTAAGCCCTGTTTGACAATGCACAAATGAGGGACCAGTGATACAGCTGGGGTCCAGCTCAGCTTGTTCCTGGGAAAAATGCTGTCAGTCCTGGGCATTTACAGGCTGCTTCATCTGAGTTAACTGTAACAGGAAAAAAAATTCTGTAGGGCCCACTTCAAACTAAACTACCAAAAAACTATGCTGTAGGCTCTGAGAAGAGGAATAGAGCAGCAGAAATAGGAACATGCAGCACTCAAAGTCAGGCAGGAGCCTCTTGAGTTTTGTGGTTTGCTCTAATAGTCAATGAGCTCTCAGTGTAGCACATTTGAGAACAGAAAACAAGGTGACCAAAGCAAAATTTGGATAGGTGAACTTTAACAGCTGGTTACACACATAAGATCAAGATATCTTAAGGGCAAAGGTTTTTCGGCTTTCTTCCTAAGAAGACTAGAGCATGGGCACAGCTGAAACTGAGGCCTTTCACACCAAGGACTTGATGTTCAAGGAATACAATACTCATCCTTTCTCACACAGATCTTTGAAGGTTATGGCCAGACTGAATGCTCAGCTGGATCCACTTTCTCAATGCCTGGAGACTGGACAACAGGTATGGGAGCTGAGACTTGGGAAGTCTCCCAGAACTGTCCACATAAAGGGGAACTCAAGCCTAGGCATTCTAATGCTTTTAGTTTAATAAAAATTAAATCATGGGTACTTAAAGTGATTCTTGGTAACAACAGCCATCAGTCTGTTTAATAGGTACTAAAATTCTTGACTCAACCAGATGAGGAACTCTGGTATAAAGTGTCATAGGTCAGTTTAGACTTTGACCCAGAATATACCAAAAGAATAGAGAGAGCTGAGCAAACTGGATAGGGACTTCCCAAATGGCCTTAAGAAACTAGCTTTGTCTCCTAAATGACATTTTACTCAAAAATATTAGACATACTTGATTATTTTCCTGAAGGACCTTGAAGATTTAGCTTTTATCTTAGCACTACAGGATATTCTAAATTCAGACTCAAGTCATCATCTTGTGAATACGGTAACTGCACAGCACAATGAGGATGAAATGCTAATGAATACCAGGATCTATGAGGTGCTCCTGAGGAGGCATGAGTAGTTCATGACTTGTGTGGCTGATTACACCAATAACACTCTAAGCATTGAGACTTACCAGCTATTTGTTCTACATTAACTGCCTAAAAATGGCACTGTGACAACTTGCTTGAACATTTGATGTCAGATTCCTTTTAACAAGGAGTTTAAAGGAGTTCTTTAAAGCAGTGGACAAACCCAGTAAGTATCTACTATCACTGCAGTCTTTTATTGTTGTTGTTTGTTGTTTTGTGTTTTTTTTCTCTTAGGCCATGTTGGAGCCCCTCTGGCTTGTAATATCATAAAACTAGATGATGTGGAAGAAATGAGCTACTTCTCTTCTAACAATGAAGGCGAGGTAAGTACCATCTCCTGTGCATGTCAGGAAATACTGAAGCGTAAGACTTGGTGACTAACAGTGCTCTCTACTTGCTATAGATCTGCATTAAAGGACCAAATGTGTTCAAGGGTTATCTGAAAGACCCTGAGAAGACAGCAGAAGCACTTGATAAAGATGGCTGGCTCCACACTGGAGACATAGGAAAATGGTTGCCAGTGAGTTGTTGCTTAATACAAACCATCTCTTGCATGCAAATTCCTGTTACTTCACAGTAATCTCTAAAGATGGAATTCTAGGATAAAAGTCTCTACACAATGGATTGACTAGGTAACTCCAGGCAAAGCTCCAAAGACCAATTAGGTTACAAGATACCAAATAACACCTGCTAGGCCCACAGACTATACACTGTACGAGTGATATAACAAGGTGTCTTGGTTTCTGTCAGAGAATAAAGGAGCTGTCTGATCATGTCATGAGCTAACTGAAGAAATTAGAGAAACCCTTCTCTCTGTAGAGAGCAAAGGCCAATATATGGTTTCTAGACTAGTTCCAGATGTGCCTTTCATACATCAAACCAAAGCCTGTTTATCTTCTCTTATATAAGCAAGGCAGTGACTTGGAACTAAAGACCTCCACTTTTAACTTCTAGAACGGAACACTGAAGATCATCGATAGGAAGAAGAATATATTTAAACTTGCACAAGGAGAATACATTGCCCCAGAGAAGATAGAAAATGTCTATATCAGAAGTGCTCCTGTAGCCCAGGTCTTTGTACATGGGGAAAGTCTGAGGGTAAGTCATGTTAGAAGTGAGTATCCTGCAAGATTTCCTCCCACAACAAGTTCTGGATGATCAAGGCACAAATGTATGCATGTACAAGAGGCCTTGAACAAAATCTGTTCCAAGAGAGCCGTGTTTATAGGAAGATGTTCTCTGACCTATAGGCTTCCCAAGTGACAACTGACTTTGCTGCAGGCTGGGTAAAGGCTAATTACATACTTGTGTGGGATTAGTATGTCAGGTCAGCTCTGTGCTGTTTAGATTCATAATAGTCCCCCCCACAATAAGCAGGGACATCTTCAATTAATTAGGTTGCTCAGAACCCCATTCAGCCTGACCTTGAATGTTTCTAGGGATGGGGCATTTGCCACTCCTCTGGGCAACCTCACCATCTTCACACCTTCAAAAAATTCTTCATATTTAATAAAAATTTACTGTCATATAGTTTAAAACCCTCACCTCTTATTTCCACAAGACCTACTAAAAATTTGTCCCCATCTTTCTTGCAAGCTCCTTTCAGTTTTGAAAGGCCACAAAATAGTCTTCCTGGAGCCTTGTCTTCTTCAGGCAGAATAACCCCAATTCCCTCAGCCTTTCTGCACAGCAGAAGTGTTTCTCAATTCCTTTGCCACAGAGGTGTTATCTATGCTACCAGAGGCCAGTCTTCAATCTGTAAACTAGCAAAAAGTAGTTGCTGGATCATTAGCACACATAACAAACTGTGTCATTACTTCAGTTACTGCTGTCACCACTCTCAGTGACTTGGAAATCCTCACAGCTACCTTTGAAACTCTGAAAATGCCTGGAGATGCACATGTGACTTGTCATAGAAACAATGCCCACAAGCAAGCTCACAGACATTTAGTATGCCTTATCTTGGTCTCTGCCTGACTATTTCCACTTGTTTTCAGTCTTTTCTAATAGGTATAGTGGTTCCTGATGCTGAGATTCTTCCAGAATTTGCAGCTAAACTGGGAGTGAAAGGTTCCTTTGAAGAGCTCTGCAAAAACTCCGTGAGTGACTTTGTGTTTAGTGGGTTAAAGACAGAATTCAATTCTAAGTCCAATCCTACATTGCTCTGACTTCGTTGTATCCACATCTTTTCAGTAATTTGAACTGGTTTAAGGCATACAAGCAGCCTTACAGCAAAAACTGGGACTGAGTAGAGGTGTCTCTTGTTTCAAGTGCTATCACTGCTTCTTTTCCAGTGAGAAGATAGACACGACTTTGTAGTGGCCTCAATATGAGAAATCTTGAATGTTGAAATATGTATTCTTGCCATTCTCAGTTCTCCCTGGCTGGGTAAATGGTTATGGTTTTGAGCTGCAATTACCAAGTGACAGTTTTACCCACTCTGCTTCTGCTGTGTTTTTTCTAGGCAGTGAAGAAAGCTATTTTAGATGATATGATCAAACTGGGGAGAGAGGCTGGCCTTAAATCCTTTGAACAAGTGAGTACTTTCAAATCCTGCTTGTCAGTAGCACCTGTATTGCTATCACAGTGGCTGGGAAGTCTTCATTCCTGCTACTGCCTGTACCAGGAGGGGCCCTGAGGCAGCTGCCCCAGACACCTGAGTGAAGCAGTCAGTGAAACATTGCCAGCCTGTCTCTAGAGCAGGAGACCACAGGCTGTGAAGGCCAACAGCAGCAATTGCCAGGAGATGGAGTGGAGGTTCACAACACACTGTAGGAGCTGTTCTGGAATTCCACCTTCTTGCTGTGTCAGCTAAAAAAACAGTTGTTATTGGATCTCCTGGGACTGAATTCTTGCCCAAGGAAGCTGGGAAGAACTCTTGTCTTCTAATTATGTGTCATGCACTAAATTGTTTTCTTTTAATAGGTTAAAGACCTGTACATCCACACAGAGTTGTTCTCTGTAGAAAATGGACTCTTGACACCAACACTGAAGGCAAAGCGAGGAGACCTTGTTAAATTCTTCCAGAAGGAGATTGAGGCCCTCTATTCATCTACTCAGGAATAAATGGCCAGTTTAATTTCAACTGCAAGGAGTAGTTACATCTGTGACACACTACATGGCCTATGGTGAAGATAGGCTTGAGTGGAGGAACTTAAATTTGTTTCTGGTACCTGAGAAAAGTGACTTGTGGATGAAGATGGCTGTAGTATAACTGACAACTAGCAGTTAACATCCTGAGCATCAACTGTCTAGGCAAAGCCAGAACTTTCATCTTTCTTGGACTGTGACTGAAATGCAAAAACATGCAAGAACCTCAGCCTTTAAAAGACAGCTGTATGCACTTCACATTGTCAAAAGCAAATTTTGTTTTCCTACTGAAACTATGGACTCCATTGTGACCTGTTTTGGATTGATCTGCAATCAGACTGAACTCAGCATGAATTCATGCTAATGTCTGTTTAGCACAGAAGTGAATTTCCTGTTCCTAATCCTGGACCACATGGTAGAAGTTGTTTATAATGAAAATGAATAATCTAGCATCAACTGGTTTGCAAAATACATTTGTCTACAGCAAACACAGTTCATTCTTTAGGAGGCACTGGATCAGTTTTTGCACATTTTCAAATGAAATGGCAGTGTTAAAGCCTTTACACTTACAAATTTGAGCCTAGTAAGTGTAAAAGTTTAGCTGTCAATCCTAAGGATACAGGATGCAATAAATTGAGACTGCACAATCAAACTGAAGCCTGTGTGAATTACTTGTGGCTCTGCTGCAACTACATTGTCAGCTGCCTGGCTCTGAACACAACTGCTGCAGAACATGAACTTGTTCCCTATGCAGCCACTGGTCAGCCACAGCTCTAGCCCTGAGACAGTTACATAGTGTAGTCCAGATTTGCTCCTTTAGTCTAGCTGCTCCTCTACTCAACTTTCTTTTCCTTGTCTTCAGCTTAGGCTGAGCTGAAACAATGAATTTACCACATGAAATACGATGTGAGATTTTCTTGTGTTAGCCTGCTGCTTTAGAAAATGATTTAAGTAAGATGAAAACTTTGTCTTCCATCAGTCTGTGCTGTCTCCACGGAGAGCTCCTCCCTGCCCCTGCAGTAGTCACCTCTAGCAGTTTGAAAGGCAGTGCTAACAAGGATGCAACATGGGGAAGGTGTATCTAGCTTTCCTAGGCCAATTCTCTTTGCAGACAAGAATCATCTTCCCTGTCTTGTTCAGACAGCTAGTGGCTCCTCCTCTCCCTCTTTAATGCTCTTGCTCAGTTTTCCCAAAATAGATTTATCCAAAGAATCCCCCCTTGCTGTTAGGCAGCTCTATCTTTGACTAGTAAAAACAACCGACCCAATTCTGTTTCTAGTCTGGGCCCAAAGACCTTGACATCTGTAGACAACCATTGTGTTAACCGTGTTTGTCAGAAATGTGAGGTTATAAAGGCTTCTAAGTCTCTGAAACTGCATGTAACAAAGTTGCTTATCTTTCTTATTCTTTCCTTAAACCAAAGATTACATGGGAGCCAGTCATGGCTTAATCTTTTTCCCCAGGTAAGACTGGGGAGGAAAAAAAAAAAAAACACAAAAAAGGAAGAAGAAATGTATCCCAGAACTGATTTTGGACTCCAAAATGAGCTAGTTAGGGAGAGTAAATCCAGTACAACTGAGTTCCACAGAAACTCCTTAAGGCTGAATCCTGTGATGCCACCTGCTGCAGTGCCTGGAAAGTACTTTTGTTGATACAATGAACAGTGATGCTTCCCTGCACAGATATGCTTGGAGGGTGAACAGCACTGCCTCAACAATAAAACATATACAGCAATTCAAGGGTAAATTGATCTTATATTGGTCTCTTGTGTGCCACTTGTCACATGATCTGATTTTCAAAATCTCTCACCCTGGCTGACATATAACTCTACACTATGAGAGAAAAGCACCTGCTGCATTTTGGAGACATTTAAAAAGCCTTAAGCTGGTACAAGTTACTCCAATTTAAGGTCTTCCTTCTAATAATCCATACTAGATGCTAAATGAAAATCCCTGAAGGCGGCTCTTAATCATTAGAAGCAACTAAGACTCCCAAAAATTTTTGTTCTGGGATACCGCTTCCTTTCACTCTAAAAGGGAGCAAGATCTCTTGGGTACTGGCTCAGATTTCAGAGGGAACAGACAGTGCTGGATATAATTTTTGCCATTAAAAGCACAAAATATTCCTAGTGCAACAACTGAAGTCTTTTTAACCTTGAAAAGCAAGTTACAAGGTTAAATCTTTACTTCCCAGTAAGTTAACACTCCCATGCCTATGAACTAGTTCTTCTAGGTCTAAGAACAATTGAAGCCACAACTGATTATGAATGTATCATTTATTTGAGGTGGACAATTCACTTCATTAAAAGTCACAGGTAACAAATTTTATTTGGAATTTGAATCAGGTGTTTATTTTCAAGGGCTGCTTCAGAGAAATACAAAAGATAAGCAGCACGCATACCAATGAGATGCAGCTGAGAAAAAACCCCTAAAATCTTAATGCTCAGAATGCAATTTAAACAGAAAAAAAATCCTGACTTGTGATGAAAAAGATGCACCTTGAAGGCAATCCACTGGATGGCTTCTTCAATTATTCATTGTTTAAAAAGTATGCAAACCATGGCACAGGCATATACAACCCTTTCAGCTGTGAGGAAAAGAAAACCTTGTCCTAACGTATTCATTGCATAAGTCTAAAGTAATATACTGAAAATTTCAAGTAAAGGATTGTGGTGTGAAGTAAAAATTCCATTTCATATTTAAAAAAATTAGAAGGCTATTTGCTTTTCTTCTCTCCATCCACTGGTTGATCCGTTTCAGAGTCATACTGGTTATTTTTCCACACACTTCCTAGGGAACCAGCCTCGTTCTCTTGTTCCACCTTAAGACATGAAAAGTTGCATTAATTTAGAACAAAACATGACCAACTACTGAGGAAAGACACAGGACAGGAAAAGACATCAAGCACTTACCTAAGTTATTTTCTTCTACAAGAGAAAATGTCTAAGTAATTTCTAACATCAGTGCCTGGGTATGCATGGATTTTCTCGAACTATCTAAAATGTTTTAGAACATCTCTAAAGTATTTCGGTGCTCTACCTTCCTTGAGAAAATTCATCGTCATACCCTATCTGAATCTTTCTGTCAATAAATCAGGTTTACAGGTCCTTTTTTTTTACACACCCAGAGGTACAGGAAGCAGACAAACTAGTCTACCAAAGACTTTCACAGAGCTGGTACCTATTCGTACATACCCAGGCTGTCTCCCATTTTCTACTCCCCTCCAGGTAAACTAGCCCAATTCTTATGGCTTTTCCCTGTAAGGCACATTTTCTATTACTGTAATTATTCTCATTTTACTCTGTTTTCCTCTATACCCTTTACAGTTGATCTTCCTGCTTCTTGAGATGCAGTAATCGCTTTTACTTGTAGGAATATTCCAGCAGAGAATTTCTGCCAATGCTGAGGAGGATGGAAGGTTTACTTCAGCATCTGGGAAGTTGTATGCTTTTTCTTTTCTGAAAGTGCTGACTCATCTTAAGGTTATCATTGAGTCTTTTTTCCAAAGAACTGCTATTTAATCATTCATTTTGCCATCTTGCTGTAGTGAAACTTTTTTATTCTGGCTTATTTATAGCATTTTGCTACACATTCCTAACAAAATTCACCCCATTTTTGAAGTCTAGTCTGATCCAGCCTCTCAATGTTCACCAAGTTCTTCATCCACACCACATTTTAGCTGATTAAAAAACCCCAGCATTCCACAGAGGAGATACATTCTGCTAATCGTCACAAGAAGCAATGAAATACAAACTATTGCCATATTCATTTGTATCTGATGTTTGAAGGAGTTTATTGGAGTGAGCTGCCAGGTCACTTCCAGCCCATGAAGGTTTCAGACCTCTAAGGAAAAGTATGGACTCCTTCATGACTGCTGGCAGCCTCACTTGCGCAAATATAAAATCCACATGCAATGAATTAAGAATCGTTTGGAAGTAATAACAGAATCAAACACATCCCCTGGCAGGTAAAATTCAGTTCAAAGCAAGAGATCTGAAGTGAAAAATGTAAAAGCTTCCATGCAGGTGGCTGTGATGCTGACCCTCTACAGATCATCAGGAGGCTTTAATATCCTCAACACGCAGTTAGTTTTATAAATGCATATTAAAGTCTCTAGAAATTATTCCAAACCAAAGACATAATGTTTCCTAGTTTTTAAGATACACAAAGATTAATCTCTATACTTATAGAGGGTGTGTAGGTAGGAAGCCTAGATGTGTTTAAGACAGACTACCATTTAAATATCAAAAAAAATGAACATCCTTAACCTCTTTATAGTCTAAAAGTCCAACTTTTTCTTTGAATACGAAGTGTTCCTCTTCCCACTCAACTTTCAATATACTACTAAATGAGTGTTCTGTCAGTCTGGGAGGGTCATTTAATGTTTATCAAAATTGGGAAGTCTATTAAATGTATTAAAAAAAAACCCTGTGGAGAGTGGAGAGAAGTCAGTAACATTATCATTTTATGTTTTGAGAAGTTAATAGTGGCCACATTTCTAGATAGCTGCAAAATTGATTTGAAATTTTCAACAGAAAAAGTGAAATTAACTGCTACATACCATCAGCAGCTGAGATGACAATCTTTTCACCATACATCCAGTGTCTGAGGAAGGAAGTATAACAGGTAATTAGATACCAGAACTCAACTCAGTATTTCTTTCAACCAAACATAAAGGTGTGAAGCCACTAACTTTAAGCCTCTGGTGGCTAAAACCAGATCCCCTTTACTCAGTGCAATTCTAGGTTCTTCAGTGCACGGTGTTGTGAAGAATGTTTTAACCCCTTTAGTCACAGGGCAGCAGACACCATTGTAATCTTCTATGGCTCGATACCGCACCTACAGATTGGAACAGGACACAGCAATTTGTTATTTGAAGGAGTTATGGCCTTACCGATAAGTTTTGCACTAAAAAAATCAATTCAAACATAGCACAGAGTTAAACGTAATGACAGCAGCTATCAAAGGGATTCTAAATTCTAAATTACTGCTTAACCATGAAGCACAGCCCTTTTTATTATCATTTTTCTTCCCATGTGGAATCTAAGAAGCAAACGCAAAGGCTAAATGCCAAGATTAATTAGGCAGAGATTGCAATACATTGTTTGTGTCAACAAATTACATTTATTTATACTGATATTTCAAAGCAATTTTAGACCAAACTTCACAAATACTTACACTTCTTACTCGCTTGTCTGCTTTCTGTTTCAGTTGCTCTATCTATAAATGATTACAAATAGAAATTTAGGCAGCAGTGAACACAAAATGAAGCCAGGTATTGAAATCATTCAACAAACACAGGACATACCATTAGCAGCTTGAAACACTCACAAAAGCTAACTTTTTAGTGCATTAAAAATGGGAGAACATACAACAAAACTCCTGTACATGTATTTCAAGCCCATCTATTATAGTTACTAAAAGAACTATTACTGCAAAGGAAAGCAGACAATTGGATAGTGGGAAGAATCAACTGAGATACCACTGAAGACCAGTTACCGTCAAACTGTATTGGTGACATCCATCTCTAACTGGCCAGTCCAGGCCATCTCCCTCAGGAATCCCAGACCATGTAAACACTTGCCTGAAGTTCTTCCATTTACTTCCCATATCATAAGGGAAGATAAAGGTCTCACCCGTTTGGTAGTACTGGATTCTGTCTTTGGCCTAGAAAACAATTAAGAAATGCAGTACATAAAAAACACCCTACGAACTGCAGTCAAGCAGCAAGTACTAAGAGGGCCAGGTCATAAGCCCTGTAGGGGTCCATGGGACCTAAGGGCAAATATTTTCAGGCAAGAGCAGTGAACTCCTGCCATATCAACCCAGGCTTTAAAAACTACTTAAACCAACCACAGCATTGAGAAGGATGTCTGGTTTGGGTGTCCCCATCCCTGCCACTCCCCATTTACTCTTTAACAACAGAGTCCACTGACTACACTGATAATTCCCTCCACACTCTGATCTTTCTTTACTGCTTTTTTTAGGGACCAATGCCTGACTATTTGTCAGTTACATACAAAAGCTTCCACAGCTCAGAATGCTTTGATTAACGATCATGAACATGACTCAACATTGGTAGTGCCAGCTCCTCCAAGAGCACACACAGAGGCATGATCTGAATCTCCCACATTCCGTAGTCACGAGCTTTACATTCTCACAGTTCTGATGACATCTAGTGGAGCAGCCACAGAGCAGTGCTCTCTCTGTTGCAATAATGCCATTTTACTATGTATTTATGTATTACAGTCTGTGCTGAGCTTTCAAAAGGGACATATTAGCAGCCTGTGTTTTACAGTATAAATTTTAACACATTATTCCAGATCCTACAATATAGCGATAATAGGGATTTTTTTCACTTATGTTCCATTATCCCATTATTAAAAGGTCTAACAGGACTTGGATCCAGCCATATCCCATGCAAAGACTTGATGTTACAATACTTTAAGTACTTATACACAGTCAATATTCTCATGCTAATTTGGCACACAAATATAAAAGAAAGACAACAAGACATTTGTGAAATGTTTGTGGACTTACACAAAAAAAACCCAGGTAGAACCAAACTGATTTCTAAATAGTAAGTTTTACTTCCTCTAAACTTAGCTTCTGTTGCTTGACTATATTTTTCCTGAAAAGTCTTAAGAAAACCTCTACAAAGATAAGGAAATCCAAGAGAAATTTAAAGGACAGAAGACTAGGTATTTTCTAGTACTTCTTTAAAATCAAGGAAAATTCTCCCTTACAACTCAAAGTAAGAAACAGGGAAAAGCATGAGCCAAAAGATGCCACTTTGAATGGCTCAGCAAGGTGGACAATTAAAGGTACAGGCAGGTGTAATGACAAAGACAGCTCAAGTTCCAGATGAAAACACACACGTATTTCAAGCAGATAAGCAAAGTCTTTTCAAAGCAATTATTGTTCTATCTTCAACAAACTTCTCCAAAACAAAAGAAAACATCTAGGCATTTACATGATTTCCCATTTCTTTCAGTGAATTTTAGAGGTGGTAAGGGAAAAGCTCGTTGTAGGTGCTGGGTCAGTGGTGAATTGAAACAATATCTTTGGTTTTAACCCAGAGGTGAAACAAAGAAAATGATAAATATGGAAAATAGACTTTGTAACAGTATAAGAATACTGTAATAAAAGCATACCTTTTCTTCAATCCAGGATTCGATTGAAGTTTTATTTGTCAAAATTACTTTCATCTGAAATGAAAGTGTTAGGTGAAATTAGAATTTATTTTCTGCAGGAACACATCAGCTATACAAAGAAAGCTTCATTTAACAAACTGAATTTGTTTTAAAGAACAAAACAACTTTCAAAGACTTCACTGAAACATTTATTAGAAGCTAACCCTCAGCAGAGATACACACTCTAGAATTATACACTTAAGACAGTATCACACTTTATGCTTAAAATGTGTCTTTTTGTTTCCTTCCAAAGATCTCCAAAGTTTAAGAAATATATCAGGCATATTTACACCTATTTTCAGGGACAGGGCAAGTATTTTGCCTTTTTCAGGGAGTTCATAAAATCCATATCATGTTTTCTTACTTAACTAAATTTTCACATCTAAATCATCCCATGAAAAATAATTAAAAAACCCCAAAACTGTGGTAACAGAAAAACTGGGACAAAGCTACATAAAAATAAATCCCTGGAAAAGTTATACAACAACATAAGCTCTTAAAAACTGTTCTTATCTCAATCCTGAATTCTGTTTCTGCTCCACAAGCATGCAAAACTTACAGCTTTTAACTTCTTTTTAACAGAGCCAGAGACTCACCTGGATAATAAACAGCATACCAACAGCAATAGTTGTTCCTAATGCCAGTCCTAAGGCAAATAAAGATGCAGCAAATGCAGACAGTCCAAAGGGAATAATGGGACGAGGGTCTCTTTTGGCTGCACTCATGTCGATCTTCACAGAACTCCACCCAAAAGATATCTGCAGAGAAAAAATCCTTTCAGCTCCAGAACTTTACAACTGCTGAAACAAAGCAAGCTATCTGTAAGAAATCTGGCTCTGAAAGTGTCCAACATCTGACAGGTTTATAATTCAAGCAGACTAACAAAAAAAAAAAAAAATTCTAAATTTATCTTCAGAAGTTTGTTGCTAGATGGAAAATGAAACCACAACCACCATCTTGCAAGCTCCACAGGCCCCAAAATCAGCCAAAAAATCAGGACTTTGGTATGTTAAGAAACCCACAATCATCAGTGTCAGATGGACAATGGTTGCATGGAACAGTCCCCATTTTCCATGGAAATGCTGCAGGGTTTTCTCTAAAAGCTTTGCAGACAGCAGTTCTCAATATTATCCCTCTGCAAACACAACTCAGCTGCTACAAATACAACTTCCTCTGTTATACTCAGCTGATGTTATCAAGCTCTTCAATGCAACCACAAAGGCTGAAATCAAATCTTATAATCTTAACCATGGATCTGAGATAAGGGGTGTATTCCAGAACAAGCTTTGCCCACTGTTGAAGTTTTCCAGTTAAAAAACCCACAGCAAACATATTTATTTTTAGTCCCCCCCAAAAATATATTTTTTTTCCTTGAAGAAATAGGCACAATTCTAAAAAAGTGTTCGGTAAAAGAAAATAAAATAAATAGGATCTAACTTGTGTTTTGGAAATAAATAGCAGCTGTCTTCTGTGCCAGCCAAAACACTGCTTCTCTCTACATAAAGTGTTACTTAGAAACTCTCTTCACTCAATGTAAGGAATAGGAAACTCCCTGAGATTATGAGAAGCAACAGGGAAAAAATAAAAAAGAATGAAAATAGAAACAACTTTCTCGGAATCTTCCTCCATTCACATACATACATCTTATAGGTACACACCAGAACTAGGAGTGCATGTGAAAAAAAGCAAGGAATTCCACATGCTTCTCAGGAAACCCAATTCTCTCTACCTCCAGAGATAAATTATGCATCTAACTTAAATAATATTTTAGGCATTTAGTTATGTTTCTTACTCTGTTGTAAAGCTGAGTGTACATTGTCATAATAAATATGAAAGAAGCGTGAATGCATCCCAGTGGAGCTAAGAGGAGAAACAGAGTGAAAGATGCATGATTCTGGTATCCACAACAGTTGTTGATCCAAGGACAGTGGTGATCCATCTTCATCACACATCTGTGAATAATAGATATTGATTAATAAAAAGGACATGTATGATGTTTCCCAAAAAAAGTCAAAGTATGCCTGACTTTCTACTTCTCAACCTCTTGTTCTTTCATTTGGACCCACCAATTTCTGACAGATCAATAAAGTATCTTCCTTTTAGTTACTATTCGGAATTGTATTTCTATGTTGTAGAACTTAAAAAAGTAAATAAAAAGTGCTTCCAGGTCTTACCCTCCCTAGTTGTCTGTCCCTCTTTTACTCAAACTAGTTGCTAATAAAGACCACAGTACAGAGCCTAGAGACAGAGCCATAGAATGGGACTTGTAAGAACGACGATCACAATAATTAAGGGTTACTGTTAATGACAGTTTTTAAAAATCAGAACACCAGGAAAATAAAGGAAATATCAAATCCCCTGTGAACTACTTGTAGAAAGAGTATTTAAAGAAAGATATACAGAAAGAAGCGCGATAGTGACACTCTCTTCAGTGGTAAACCCTCTGAAAGCTTTCTCAATTGCTATGTATTGACCTCACACTATTGAAAATCCTTTCCAAAATACATTTAACAAGTGTAAACACCTAGAGACACTCTTTTATTCAATATAAAGCTGGTTATTTTGGTGTAGTTTACAGATGCAAAAAACCCCACCTGATTCAAGTTTTATTCACATTCCAAATTACCTTGACAGGTGTAAAAGTCTACCTGACCATCTAAGTGATCAGCCCTCAGTGTAAAAGGAAAAGGGTCGTTAATTTTAAATCTGGGGATGATGTAGCCAAATTACAGCACTGCTCTGGAGTTTCAGTTTCTGTTTCCTCACGAAACACTGACTGCACATCTTGGGTTTACAGAAACAACAAATGAACACGGTAGGTTCAATGTCCTTTCACCACCTTCTCCTAAGAGTCCTTCAGAGGATGACCTGCCTGGACTGCAGAGTGCCTTGACTTTTTCAAGATTACTAAATTCTAGTGACATCTATTTATAATAAAGTATCCTCTGTATCAGGACAAGTGTGTTGGAAGATAACAAGGTGCAAAGTTCTTGAGCGGACCCTAAAGGTTTATTATTACTTCACTTAACATGCCAACTCCCCTCAAAAACTTGTTTTGGTGAAGTAAAAAAAAAAAAACAGTCCAAAATTTCCACTCAAATCAACATTTAATTCCCACTTGGAAAGATGACAGAAAGATGTTTCTACTTTCTAAGCAGGTCAATATTCGACTCAGAATTTAAAAAGAATTTCAGATGATTTTTAGGTGTTTACACAGACTCACATCCCTGAAGCAGGACTGCATTGTTTTGTTAGTACCATCAAGAAGTTCTTAAAACTGAGTTCAAACTATAAAGAAAATGTTAGAGAGAGTCATTTTTCTAAACTAAAACATAGCAGAACTGTATAGGTATCATACAACTAGAAAGTGGAAATACTTGAAAGGACTAGAGCGTTATGGAAGCTTTTTACAAAAAGCACAATGCAAGTGTGGGAAGCCCAAATTCTAGGAAAAGCCCATGTTAAGAGCTGAAGCTGCTCTAATATGGACTTTAAACAACTGTAAAGAGAAACAGTACCTGTTACACTTTCGGCAGTGGTGTGAACGAGGTGCCTTGTAAGACTGACACACTTTACAGTATTGGAGATACATGCAATCCTGAGATTTTTCCTTTAAATAGAAGAATAGGAGTGTTAGATGTATACACAAGTCCACTGGCAATGTTTATCTTGGCATTTTCCTAACCTAAGCACCCTTGATTTCTTCTAACAGGGTGTGTTTCATAGTCCAAACCTATTTAATGGTAGGTGTCAAGGAGAGGAAGAAACAAAATTAAACAATCTCCTAGCTAATCTCTTGGGTATCAATAACAGCCATCTCCCACTGCTGAAGATGCTGGTGGCTAAAAGAAATAAACAGTTCTTCCGTCAGGAAGAGCAACTGTACAAGCAGGGTTTCATAGTGAAGTTCTGAGAGTAAAAGTCAGCTTGTGGCCATTCTAAAAATAAAATAAATCCTGAGCACATTGTCTCTTCATTTTGCACCATAAACCACTCTAAGCTTACTGCTAAGGTACAGCACTGGTAAACACTAATGTTCAATTCTCTTACAATCTCATTTACACACACACACTCCCCACCTACAGCAAGATGAGAGACAGAGACACTTGTAGACAGCAAGCAGTGGCCAAAATCTTCCACTCAGGAAGTGGAGTACCCAGTTGTCCTGCTAAGATGATTATCAGGATCCTCTTCTGCCTAGACTCTGAGTAATATTCCACAATTAGAAAGGTGACAGGCACTAAACTTTGCATCACACCACTGGAACACAAACTCTGGGCAGCTGCCTTGAGATACTGAATCTGCTCATTCCTGACTACAACTTTTCCAAGAGATTACTGAAGCACTGGAAATTCAAATTTCTATCTTGCACTGTGTTAAGCAGAAGGTAACCATATAATTTGTTGGCTTGCATAAAATAAAATAAATCTAAAATAATTACTTCTAATTGTTACTGCTAGCAGCAGAATCTCCAAAACAGACGTCTGCACAAGCATGCCGATAACCTTGAGGTTCTCTTTCCCAGCTAACAGTGCTTGTTTCCTGCTGCTTTGCTTTGAGAAGCCCTTAATAAAATGATACACAGCAACTGCTGCCAGCCAAGCGGCATTACCAGACCCCTGGCAGTGTAGGGAGGGGATGGAGAAGGGCAGCAGAACACAGCACAGCCTTGGAGAAGCAGATAAAGGATGTAAGTTCGGCAAGCAGGAAGCCGGCTCAGCTCTGCAAGGCTGACAAAGCAGGAGTCATGGAAATCAACAGTGCTGTGCTTACTCAAGAGCTGGGGTCAAGGAACGGCCACCTGAAATATTACAACACTGGCCACTGAGGACCACCAGAGGAGACCCCATAAAGGCTTCCGATAAAGAATGTGACTATGTAAAGCATTAAATATACATTAAGTACATACATTGCATATACTTTTATATGTATATACATATATATATGTATTGAAGTAAGCAGGGATAGCTAATGAATGTGTAATCAGCGTGGGCCATAAAAAGTCTGTTTAACCAACGCTCGGCACACTCGATTAGAGGAAGGATATTTGAAGGGTCCAGCGTGCTGCTTTCTAATACCAAATCCGTGTTAGAAAGTATCTGTCTGTCCGATTTCGGTATCAGGAGCAAGCTGGGTTGTACTGGAAACTCTGGAAGCGGCAGGAGCAAAGCGGAGGGGAAAGGCAAAGAAAAGATTTCGGAACAAGATAAGGAGGAAGGAGTGGCCCGAGAGCGTGCAGCGTTCTTGGGGGACAGAGGCGAAGCACTGGCACCGCAAGACACGCGATTCCTCCCGTGCTGAGCGCGGGGGCGGCCGGCCCGGCCCCAGGGCTGCCCGCCGGCGCCCCGCGAGGCCGCGGGACCAGGCGGTCGCAAGGCAGCGCTTACCGGCGTCCACCCCAGCGGGACGTACCCGGGGCCCACAAACATGGCGCTGAAGTAGTTGTAGAGGATCATGACGGTCCAGTTGAGCAGCATCACGAAGTTGACGCTTCCCCCGGCCGTGTCCAGGGGCCAGTACCAGAGCGCGGCGTCGGCCATGGCGGTGGCGGAGCACACGGCCACCACGGCCAGCGCCACCGCCGGGCCCCAGTGGCACAGGCGGCGCGCCCGCTGCAGCGCGCCCGGCCCCACCATCGCCGCTACCGCCGCCCGGCCGCTGCCGCCCCGCCGCCGCCGTGCATGGCTCCCGCCGGCTGCCGCGGGAGAGGGCGGGC
The DNA here is from genome assembly GCA_032173965.1 of Sitta carolinensis. NCBI lineage: Eukaryota > Metazoa > Chordata > Aves > Passeriformes > Sittidae > Sitta > Sitta carolinensis. The sequence continues at coordinate 26,385,013 of CM063287.1, forward strand.
AGGGAGAAGGGAAGGGAGCGGGCAGAGGAGGGGAGGGAAGGCGGAGGGAAGGGGAGGAGCGGGCCGGGAGCGCGGCCCGCGCCGCCACCGCCCGCCCGCCCGCGGTCCGCCGCAATACGGGCCCCCCGGGAAACAGCGGCCCGCCGGTAGCGCCGCAGCCGCGTTCCTCCGCCCGTGCAGGTTACGAGGCGGGGCGTGCGGGGCTGCGGGCGGCAGTGGCCCGTCGCTGCCGCCTCTCCTCGGTGCCTGCGGGGCAGGGCGGTCCGCGCGCCAGGGCCGCCCAGGGGTTGTCGGGACGGCCGAGAGGGGCCGGGCCGTGCCGGTTAAAGCACCTGAGTTTCGCCGGAACGTGTGGCGAGGCTCCCGGTGGCAGGGCGGGGGACGCGTTTTGTGGTGGCAGAACACGGAAGCGCCGCGGTGCGGAGCGGCGCCCCCGGCCCCGCCGCGCCATCGCCGCGATGTCCTCCGACTTCGAGAGCTACGAGCAGGACTTCGCCGTGCTCACGGCAGAGATCACGGGCCGCATCGCCAAGGTGCCCAAGCTGGTAGGAGGTGAGCGGCTGCGCTCCGCCCCGCGGGCCCCGCTCCGCAGGCCCGGCCGGCTCGTGTGGAGGAGCCGCTCCTGCTGCCAGCGACGGGCGCGCAGGGCGGTGGCGGGAGGGGCCGGCGAGCTTTTAGCCAGGTGTCCGCGTTCCTCGCCCCAGTGTGTCTTCTCGCTCCTTACGCAGCACAGGCAGCTCCCTGCTCCGGGTCCGTCCCAGCAGCGAGTTGTCTCTTGGGCTCAGAGTACTCGGACAGAGTATTTGTTCGCTGCTCGCCTGTAAGGAGCAGCTCTTCCCTCCTGCCCGGCTCCGGGGCCCCGCGAAGTTGCACCAGTGCCCCTGAAGGGCTGAGCAGAGCTGGTGGGGGATGTTCCCTGTATCAGCATTGCTCCTGAATCCTCCTTATTGTGGTCATGCCACAACATCAGTGCTGGAAATCAAGTCTTTTTCCTGTGACACAGACGGATTTTGTGCATGACTTAATCTGAATCAGTATTTTTGCTGCCTACTGTTCATACGTTTGATTTGGATAATTGACTGTGGTGGCTCACACGCAGAAGCAGATTCAAAGAAATCAGTGTTCGTTTACTTTAATCTGTTTGTCGGTAGCCTGGAGCGTTCATGGTCTAATTCACGATGTATCCCTACAGTAGAGTCAATACTGGCTGTAAGAGCAGAAAGATGAAAATTATGTTCTCGTTAATCAGCCCAGCTGACTTCCAGCACTTGGGAATCAGTGCCCCAATGCAGGGCTGAGTGTGAGATGGAGGGAAACTTGACACTCGTCGCTTCTCATCTGTTCCCCTTGTATAGCTCAGCTTAATGCCTCTTCTGTTTTCAGCTCATTTAATATTTCTGCCTCTGCTTCTTATGCATATTAACCAAAAGTTTGGGACCCTTAACCATAGGAGTGGATACTGTATAAGAAGGAAATAAACGCATACTAATGGTGTGCTTTTCCATATGACTAAAGGAAAAAAGGTAACATGCATCCAGGACCAAAGAATAACATCCTACTTTTAGAGTGGGAAATGCATCATGAATTGATGAAGTAGTGACTGTAAACAGGATTTGAGGTAGGTGATCAACTAAAATGTGTGATCTCAGGGGATTTTAAATAAAAAATTTTTTTGATTCTGGAAGAATATGTCCAATTCTAATTTTACCAAGTCAGAAAGTCTTCTGAAAAAATAGGGTTGAGTCCTGTGGCTAAAGGAAATTATGCCTTTTCCTTGGCTTAACAGAGATGTTTTGCTCTTGATCCTAACAGCAAGGACTCAGGGAGATAATTCAGTCAGAAGCTGCAGCTGAGATGGAAAAAATTGTCTTTTCTAATGGAAACTAACAGAATGAAGAAGAGAGAGAATCAGAGTTCCTGCGATTGAATTTTAGAACTGGTATAATTTAATCTGCTCAGAAATTATATTTTACCTGTAAATGGGCACTGGAACCATTTACTGAGAGGATGCAGGGAATCCTTCACAAAGGCTTCTTAACTTTTGGACAGTAAATTTAAGGACCTCTGGTAGGAACAGGGAGACATCATAAATACACTATTCCCTTGGAATATCAATAGTGCTAGACTGATTTATAGGAAATGAGGGATTTAATTCCCTAATTGTATAGATTTTGGAAGTCATCAGAGTCTGTTCAATAGTAGGAAGAATATTGTGCATAATAGTAGTGGATTTCCATAATCCTCTCCTTGAATCAGTCTCCCTTATTCACTTAGGCAGATCTTGGAGCTTAAATAAAAGACGTTTAAAGCGTATTGACTTAAACAGTGACATAGCCTAGAAGCAGCAGGCTTTGAAATCATCACTCTTTTATGAGACCATTAGAAGGTTACTTTTTAAATAGAATTTGCCATCCTCTCAGAGGAGAGAGAATGCGTGTTCCCTGCAGGACCAGTAAATAACGTGGTACTGGGCTAAATGAAGTCAAGATAAAACAAAAGTTAAAATTTTTCCATGTTGTTTTTGAGGTTAATCGTATGTGGTTTGAATGGATTTACATTATAGCTGCTTCTTGCACTGTACATTTATGGCTTAGGTATTGCTTCTGTTTTCAGGGCTATTCTGTCCTTCATCAGGAAAAATATTTTCCATAACTTTAAAACAAACTGCAGTCTTAGCTAACAGAGGCATTTGACCACCTGGAAAAAAAGAATAAATCTCTGATTATGCTGAACGCTTCATCAGAAATATTTTAAATACACATTTTTCCCTTGTTTCTTAATAGGAATATTTGCAAGATCCTTGCTTCTTCATCACCAGAAGTTCCAGTTAGTTCTTGTGGCGATGGCTGGGAGAGCCTCAAAAAGAGATTATGAGGTGGGAGGGGAAGGTGAGGTGACAGTTTTCAGCAGCAGTGATTTGAGAGAGATTGCTGATGGCCTTCTTCCTCCCAGCTGGAAGAAGCAGGATGAAAGGTGTAAGGACTTGTGCCACTCTGCATAATAAAGAGAGATCTCCTGAAGTCTAGTGGCTGATTTTTTTCCCTCTGCTGCCCGAGGTGGACCCTAAGTAATGGAGAAGTGCTGCTTAATTGGTTTTGCAACATTCCTGCATTCAGTGTTGTCAGGACACAGATGCTGTCTTGTGTTCTAGGAGGATGATGGCTCAGCAGATAATCCTGTTGTCACAAATGCATAAGTAGTTCAGCAAGAAATGTAACAAAGGCTCTCTGATACCACAGAAACAATAAGCAGCAGAGACAATAGAACGTCTTGGGAAGAAATGTCTTCTGTTGTTGAGGCAGACATCACCTGGAGGATTAAAGAAAGTTTTAAATAAATGCCTTTTAAATTGATTTTCTGTGATGTTGCTGCAGGTCTTTGAAGAATGAAGATTATTGACTGATGTGTTTTATTAATGCTCCTTGGTGTTTCAGAGAAACAGCTGTCTTGTGATTTGACCAAAAATTCATATAAATTTTGATTGCTTGATATGAAAGAGAGTTTTATCAGCACAAATGGTGATACTTAGTCTATTCCCAGCACAGTAGCCTCTGGATTGTGATGGCTTTGGACTGGAGTGCTGCCATTCTGATGCTTGGTACCTGCATTTTCTACTGGGCTATCAAAGTGCTGCATTTCAGTCGCTAACCGGTTTAGCTGAAGAAAGCCTTGAATGTTCTGTTGTACTGAAGTTTACTGTCTCAGTTTTAGGTCTGGCTCATTATGTTATGCCTCTTGAACCCATTTTAATAACCCAAAGAGAGAAATGCATGTATTGTTCCATTTATCTCTGCTGTTGGGCAGTAACTTCTGGCAGCGGTGAACATGTAACCACCTGAGTGAGCACAGCAACATCTGCAAGTGTTCTGTGAACTGAAGCCCTTTGTTACTCAGTCTCTTCCTACATTGTGTGTACTAATGAAAAGAAGCAATTCCAAGAGCAACGAGACTCATCAGTCTTGATCCAGGTTTTTTTAATCTCTTTGTTGACTTTGAGGTCAAACCAGTGCTGTGTTATCATTCTAACCTTGTAGACAGATTCCCACCTTTCTGTAACTGCTGTATTTTGGGAGACAAAGGAAGTGTCTAATGCCAGGGCAAAGCTGAAAGAACTGGGGAAAATGGTGAGAGCTTATTTCTCTTAAGAAAGTGATACAGCTTGTGTACAGAGAACAGATTTCTTTGCAGTCCTACACAGGATTTTGTTTCAATTCTTCATCCATAATTTGTCAATTTTACCACTTAAATGATACAAACTACGTGGAATATTTTGTTTGGGACATTCCATCTAGCAATGTGGGGGAAAAATTGCATTTAGATACATTTGATGGAGCATTTTTATTTTCTCTAAAGGATATTTGAATTCTCAATCAAACCAGAAAGTTATAAACTACCTTTTTCTTCATTTCCTGTGTAAGTGTATTTAAGGAGGTGTTTGAGTAGGTAGCTTGAAAACTGCTAAGTCACAGTGGAATAATGCAATTAGTAATATGAGCATCTTTAATTGGACCGTAACCTGTTTGTCCGGATCTACGTGATTAGTGGGAAACTTCCCTTACCCAGAGGAAATTCCTTGGATCTCACTTTCAGTCTCTGAGCAAGTCATCCTGTGAGTATTGTGCCCCCCCTCCTATGGGCGTATTTGGGCTGTGAAATAAGTTGTTTCCTTTGCTCAACCATTGAAGTAAAAGTAAAACTGAAAAGAAATGCTTTGGAAACCATGGTTACATGGTGTTGTGTGCCCTAGAGGATCAACAGTTGCAACAAGTTTAGCTGTGACGATCCTGCTCCAGAGCTGCAGTGCTGGGATGTTGCCATGTGCCAGCTCACATATCTGTATTTGAAGAAAAAACAAAGGCGGTTGTCCTGGGCACCATCTGGATGATTATGTACCTGGGCCAGTGTTAAAATCTGGAGTTGTGCTAAAATTTTATCAACTGAACCATTGGATATCATTTGAATACCCTCTCCTCCTAATTTTATGGGAGCAGTTTTAGCCAGACCTCCTGTCTAGTGAGTTTTCCCTACAAAGGATCTGTAGTTGAATTTCTCTGTGGGTCAGTAAGACTTTACTGGCCAGTGGAGTGCTGAGTAGTTCTTGTAATGACAAGTACAAGCAGAATTTTCTCAGCATGAAATACATTCTAAAACTCCCCAACTTTGTATCCCTAAATTTCAGCTTACTAAATATGTATGAAAATTGTGATCCAGTACAACTCAGGGAAGTACCGAAAATGCTATAGTACATTTATTTTCTGTTGGTATATTTTAAAATTTTATTTCAGCTTCAATAAAATGTTGTGTATTTCACATCTTCCATTGTTTTTATTTTCGTCCATTGTCATCTTGCTGACTTCCAACTGAAGGAAGGAACAGAGGTTTTGGGATATGAGAATAGAAATGTATTCGGGGGGAAGGGGCAGATATCTTTTGGGTTTTGTACATGAAGAAGATAAAGTGCTCAATTTTCTGGCTTGGGTGCCATCATGAGAATCTGGTAGGGAATTAAAGGAAGACATTGCTTGCAGAAAACTAGAAATACTACAAAGAAAATATTTCCTACATCTTCTGCTGTGGTAGAATCCACCAGACATGGCAGCATGAATTCCAAATTTGCAGGAAATTGGTCCCAAGCCTGATCCTCTCTGCAGGCAGAGCTCCTGCATATGTACCTGAGGAAGGACAGATTGTGATGTTCCTGTGTCCTTGAATGAGAGTGTATGAGAAGATGGATGGATAGGCATTTCAGCCTGTGAGAAGCTGATTTATGTTCCTTTATCAAAGTGGTCCCCTCATGAAAATCAGTGGTTTGTGGAATGCTGAGGATCGAAGGAGATCATCAGACAGTCCCTTTTGGTCTTTAATGTGTCAGTTCCAGGACACAAAGAGATCATGTGGAAGAGAAGCAAGGGGATTCAGACTTAAAAACAAAGCTCTGAAGTTCAGAGATATATGATTAGACTCATCCATCGTGACCTCTGGGGAGCTGTGACTGACTGGAGATGCTTTGGTGACATTCACTTTTTATCTGCTTCATCAGGCAAAGCACCAGTACAGATGTCTCATGATACTCCTGGTTTCAAACAAACCGTTTGTATGTTCTCTTCTTAACTTCATTGACACAATGGGTGGATTTAGAGTCTGGAAGATGCGATGGTAGGATTGAAAACATTGAATACCCACAGTAATGAAGCAGTGTGAGGATGTTTTATTATCCAGTGTCTGAATATTTCTCAGTCCCCTTTCATGGGGTAACAAACCAAGCAGTAAAGCAATTGGAATGTTTGTGATGATGTAACACCAAATCTCGGTTCAGACTGGGCTCTCTGCCTGCCAGTGAATGGTTGGAGGCAAGTCAAAAGTCAGTCTCTGTAGCTGGGATATAGCCTTGCTGGCAGAAGGTGATTGCTATGTATAGCTTAAAACTTACTTGAATTTTTAAAATTTTTCATATTTTATTACTAATTTCCATTTTTACTGCTACTAGAAGACAGTGGTTTTCTTGTAGTTCCTGAGGTATTTAATTTTATATCTGTTGAAGCAAAAGAAACAATTCTAGGCCCAGCATAGGAGTAAGGGAATGGAAACATCATTTTTCTTCAGAACCTGAATTAATTTTAATTTGGATGCTTGGCTTTGTGCATTTCATGTTTTGTGAATGAATATGTTAAGCCCTCATTCTTAAATTTATTTTTTTCCATTTAATGTATGTATGTGCCTTCTCATGCATTTGTACACACCAGCAAGTGCTTGCTGAGGTGTAATTCCTACAGTTGAAGCAGCTGTAAGTGCTTTCCTAACTAGCAAGTGCTGCATTACAAGGCAAAAGACTTCAAGGATTCTCCAGTCTTTTTTTTTTTTAATTACGAGTGTGCATATCACCACGCGTGAGGATGTCACACATAATAAATCTTGAGTCTGTTTTAGCTGATACATACAATCTTTTGAAATGATGTATTTTTCTTTCATGGTAAGGGCACAATTATATTGGTATTTTCACAATTCTGTTTCAGATGAGAAGAAGCAGATGGTTGCAAATGTTGAGAAACAGCTTGAAGAAGCAAGGGAACTGGTATGTTCTGGCTTTTCATATGCTAACTGCAAAATCCTAACAAAAATAATAGGATCATTGGTAGTAATGTTTAACACCCATGCCCCGAAAATACTAAACAATGATATATTAGCAAATTAAGTAAGTCTTGAAATAGTTCTTATTTGATGTTATGAAATACAAGAAGAGTGTATCTTTTTTTAATCCTGTGTTAGGTGATGCAAGGTTTGCACTATTGTTATAAGTCAATAAAAAGTTACAGACCTAGAGTTGTGGATTAGGTCATTTACTTTAGGAATGGATTTAAATATTTATACACCATGACTTTGTTTTTTGCTTGGTGACCCAAGCACCTACTTAATTTCATGTATCAGAATGTCTTGTAGAGCAATAGTTATTTTTTTCCATTTTAGCTAGTGAGACAAAGGTGAGGATGAGGGGGCCATGGCAGTGTGGGTCACTGATCCAAGAAGAGTGTAGGTGTTAACCAAGCATTAGTTTGTGGTTCACACTGACAAAAAAACCCAGTATATGATGAGCAACATGTGCTAAGCAACTGTGACTTATTTATTTTGTTCCCATTACAGCCTGTGGTGTCTTCCATGTGGGAGGAGTGTGAGAGTAAAGTTTTGTAGATGTGGAGTAACTGAGCAAAGCTGTTGGTGATTGTCTTTTTCCCACATGGCCAATAGTTCCTTACCTGGAGTTACTTTAGTGTATTGCTTGCAAATGAGTTTGGTTTATCTAATGTCAGAAATGTTATCTGAATGTTAGGATAAGGAAAGAAATTAGGTTTTCTACCCTAGAATTTCTTGTAATGGAAAGAACTTGAATCAATTATTTGACTACTAATGAAAAAATAAAATTAATTTTTTAAAGTGGCATAGGAAGAAAAAAGTCTCTTGACTGTAGGCATACATAGTGCTTTTGGTTTAAAAATAAAATTAGTCTTGCAGACCAGAGCATTGGAATATCATCCAATAAAATTGGATCTTGGGATAACTTCTGCAGTTTTGCCTTGTGAGGATGACAAGGCACCTGACCTCTCTGATTTGGTATTCCCAGTGAGAAACATGGTAAAATTACTGTCTCATCTCATGAGGATGTTCTGAAGATACATTAAGACCTTTTGGGCACTTTCATATTCAAACAGCTGCAAGAAGTAGAAATCTAGAAATGTTTTTCAGCTCCTTTTCACTATGAGTTGACATGGCAAAAGACAGAGCAGTACAGAGAAGCTCCAGTGTGGGTGATCATTCAAATTGGTTTTTCTACTCCAAGTAGATTGGAAGGAGCAGAAATCGAGTTAATGGCTTCTTACTTCTCTCCTTATGTCAGAAAAAGATCATCTAAATTTGTATTTATTACAAGATTAAAAAATAAATCCAGTATCTGTATTTTTATCCTGATGATGATGATCATTTAATATACTGGCTTTTCTTTCACACTTTTGTTTCAGATCTTTAGATTCAATTATTGGCTTTAAGCAGTTACCCAACATGTTTGTGATTAATGTCAGGGCTTGGGTTTAAAAGTCAATTTGAACCAACCTGTTAACTGAGCTGATTAAGAAGATCATCTTTTAAACTAGGGGCTACAGTAGAAAATCAAAATAAAGTTAATTCCTTGCTGCTGATAGTTTTTGTAAGTTGGTTTGTTTCATTGTCTTGCACAGTCAAAGCTGGGATTAGATGATTTTGTTTTATTTCCTACTTGGCTAGGAAATAACACTCTTGTGTATTATAAATATTATTACACAGATAATTTATTTGTATTCACTAACCAGTGATGGTTTTAAAGTACTGTCTGCTTTGTTTGGGTAAAATCACTGGTGTAATTGATTTGATGTATGTGCAGAACTGACATGAAAACTTTCAGACTCCCAGGCTGCCTTTTCAAGCCAGAGCTGTGGAGTAAGAAATCTCTGGAGAGAAATCATGTTGTTCTACATCTGATGTGGAGTGTCTGATTGTTATTTTTGCCAGGTTTTGAGAAAGGTGATTGTTGAGCTAACCTTGGGGAAATTCTTTGAGTATAAAATCTAGCATGTGTTAGAAGAATTGTGAATTTTTTGAGTGAAAATCTCCTCTTAAGAAGACAAAACTCTCTCTCTGTTATTTCTCTTTATCTTTGATGAAGGACACACCACAAAATTGTTGGGTTGCAAATGCTGGGTTATTCTTGTCTTGTGTTTATTAGTTTAGATATCTGTTTTAGTTCCAATGTAGTCTAGTTTCAAGCCTGATGTTTTAGTTTTCTAATGTTCTTTCCCAAGAAAGTGTGATAAACACAAATGTTTTTGTAATAATACTTACATTATTCATTCCTCCTGACAGGAGGGACTTTTTCTTGATGTCCCTCTAGTTTGACCAATGTGATTGAAGAAGTTTACCTTTCTTTTCACCAATCACATTGGTCTGTGTAAAATTGTATATAAGACAGAAACATCCCTAATAAAAAAAGTCATTTTTTCTTAACCTTCTGAATCACAGAGTCTGTGTAATGTGTTATCTAAAACAGCAACATTCCAGGGCTTTAGAATCAAAATTAAATAGTGAAGATTACAAGTTTCTTAAAATGTTAGCAGCTGATTCCTGAGTCCAGAGCATGTTCATATGGAGAAGTTCCTGTGGGAGGGAGAGACTTATTCTGGAGAGGACAGCATCAGCCACACTTTGTTGTGTTTTTGAATGGAAATACGAAGGGCTGCTCCACTTTTGCTTGTTTATGAAAAATTTTATTTTATGACCAATATTATGAGTTCTAAAAACGGAGATGCATGAAATTGGGTTGAATTTAGGTTCACACTTGCTTGGACCACTAATTTCTGCATAGCTTCTCATGGAAATTTCTCAGCCCAGTCACAAAATTCACCCATTTAATCTCATGATGAAAAAACATTTGGAAATATTGGTCAGCCTTAACATGCTTCGTCATTGTTCCTTGGACCTTACACTCTCTAATATTGACTCTTTAGAATGAACATTTTAGATTTCATGGACCATGGTCTGATTAAAATTTCCTAACCTTTCATATATATATATATATATATATATATATATATATATATATATATATTATATATATATATATATATATATATATATATATATATATATAAGAAATATTTATATAACATTTGAGATCAAATGTATTAAGATGAAATTGATAAGAAATAAGCTATTAATTCCAGCTATTGGTTTAATTTGTAATACCCCTTTGGAAAGTTAAGCCTGAGCTGAAGTGAGCTGAAGAACTGGGTAGAATTAAAAATTGCTTTGTGTGTTTCAATTCATTGGTGACTATTTAATTAAAGTCTGCTTTATAGTTTATTATTGAATATCATTTTGTATAATCAGAATAAATCAGGCAAAATGGCTTTTGAGTATCTGGCAATTCCATTGATTAAATTCAGATGCTTTTCTTATGATATGAAGATGAAATTTCAAAGTGTAAGCAAGTGATTACACAGAAATAAATTCTAGCAGTCCCTTGTGAAGACCTGCAACCAGTAGCCTGGGACCCTAATTGAAAAGCATTTCTGCTCCTATGTCATATTGCTCAACCAAGAGCAGTAGGAGGTGAGTAAATATTGTTTCAGATGCCTGTAGCAACTAAGGAGGGGTATTTTATATTTTTTAAGTAAATTGGAAAGATTTTAAAAGGCAGATGTGGGATTTTTCTGCCCTTCAAAATAGAATTCCTGAACAGACAGCACCATATAGAACAGGCTCCAAGACCTAGAGGGCAGGTAATTAGCAGCCCTTATTTACAGCTTTTTATTTTCTGTACCCCTGTGCCATATTCTTGTATTTCAGGCCCTTAGAATTCTGCGTGGCAAGAATAAATAAAAAAAGCTTTTGAAAGATAGAATATATCTCTAATTTTTTTAATCCATTTGACTGTATACAAGTTCTTTAATAGCATTGTCATTAAACCATGAAATTCAGCTATTTAATATACATATAAATTTGGGGCGTAGATTTAGGTAGCCAGTTCAGGTTATGTAATTCTGCTGAGTTAGTAATGTTTAAAGAAAAAAAAAAAAGTTTATTAAAAATAAGAATTGTATTATTGAACATACAGACGGGTGGTAAATAAAACTTTAAAAAAATACACACATATGTGTGTGTGTGTGTGTATAAATTAAGTAAAATACCTTTTTCAGCCAATGGTTTCCAAAACTGCACTGCTGGGTAGAGATAGGTGTTCTTTTGAACTATGCTCATTTGCAGGAATTATCCTCAGTTTTACTATTTCTTTTAATAATAAGATGTATTCCTCACAGTTGGAATTGAAATCCAAAAATGTTTGGCTTGAATCCTTCCTTCTGAGTGTTACTAATACTAGAGTTGTCAGAGAGTTGTTGTTGTAGAGTTGTTGTTTCTTGACTTAAGACTGTGCAAGTATTTTTGATTAATTGTTCGTATATTGCAGAATAAGCAACATTTTTCCTTATAAAGAAGGAATATTTCTTGAACTTAGGTTTATTTCTGGAACTTAGGTAAATTTGTTCTTGCTTTAATTAACCTTTTGATGTATGTACCTCCTCTTTTTTTTCCCTTGTGCCAGCTTGAGCAGATGGAACTGGAAGTTCGAGAGATCCCGCCTCAAAGCCGAGGGATGTACAGCAGTCGAATGAGAAGCTACAAACAAGAAATGGGAAAACTCGAAGCTGATTTCGTGAGTTTTTAACATATTACATAAAGAAGACAACTCTTAAGAATTTTTAAAATAAAACAGTGCAGTTTTTCAGGCAAATGAGAGGGTGTTTTTGACTAGTGTGAGAGATGAGTTCTGGATGTATCTTGCTGTGTATGGGGACAGATGAAAACCAAACTGGGGAAGAGAAGCTTTTCTTTTAGCAGCAGTCCCATACCAATATTCCAGTTGCTAGCCTCCTGTCCCTTTATCCTGAAACTCTGTTGTTTCTCTGTCATTAAACACTGTGAGTGTTCGTGATGTATGCAAAATAGTCAGCTTTTAATCCTGTTTCTGAAGGAATGACAGCTTGTAGTAACATGGGCAGTAAATGAAAAGCAGTATAATCTCCAATCCGTGGAATTTTCAAGTGTAGTTTATCTCATGTACACTTCATTTATTAGTCACTGTGTTTTCTTTTCCATTGCACTTAGATTCTTCTTGGCTTTTGTACAAATTGGTTATAAATACTACATTTTTTGAGTAACGGATGCAGGCTAACAAGATTCCCTTGTCTAGGGGCTTCTGCTATAGTTATCAGTCCTTTTTTGTGACTGGGATTTGCACTGAATAGATTTACATAGAGACAAAACTGTTTCCTGTAAAATCCTGAAAAAGTTCAAAGGGATTGCAAAGTGTAGGAAAATGCTATGTTAATTGGCAGCAGCTCAGTTCCTCCAGGGTAGGGAGAAAGAAATAACTAGTGGCAGTGTTTTCCATTCACTGGAGAACTGTGAATTTCCTCAGGTTGCTGGCAGCAGTTTAATCCTTCAGGGGAGGGGAGTCAATGTTTATACCTGCAGCCAAGAAATCCAGCTGACTGTCACTCCTCTGTGTTTCTGCCAAGTTGAGCAGTTGCACAAAAATGTATGAGAAGATGGTTGCAGTTTGTAAAGTTTGAGGAATGTTAGAATAAAAAGACTTGCATCAAAATTTTGAGGCAGTCTCATCTGTTCCCCTGTAGGAATTGTGTGTGGCCAAACAGTGACTTCCCAGAGAGAGCAATTTCTGGACCAATTGTGAATGCTGTTTATCTTCTCAGATGTGTGAGAATTTTCTGTCAGCATATACTTGTTCCTGGCCTATTTCTATATGTAGGTAGATGGTGGAATTCATACTTTCATATTCCCAGGCAAGTGAAAATGAGGGAGTTCAGAACTGAACACTATATGGAAGAAGAGAAATGAGTGCAAGGAAATGCATCATAGCACTGGGAGTTACATGATCACAAGAACATAAGTTTGTGCTCAGAGTGAAGAAGCAAAAACTTGAGAAACAGAAAGGAACAGATTATAATAATGGGTGGAAACAACAGCTCCAAACCCAAGGATCTTCAGCATATCAAGGGAAGAAAATTATGTGAAGGATGGAGCAAAGTGCTGGAAGAAAACAACTGTGCTTGAAAAAAATCTCACTCACATAGCAAACAGTAGTGTTAAAACTAGATGCTTTACATAGTTCCAGTTTCTAAGTACTAATATTTTTCTAATTTTATATGTAAGGATTTAAGACTGGTTTTGGATTATTATCCAGGCAAATAGCAACTTGTTGGAAACTATAGAACAAAATAAATTGAAAAAAAAAATGCATTCCTCAGTGCACAGTCTTTTTCATTAAGTTCTGTATTTCTTACTTAAAATGAATGCAGAACCAGCACTAGTAGTTTTATTTTATATTCAATGATAATATGAAAATTGATCTTGTGATTATGTGAATGCCTTATAGCATCTGAAAATTTGCCCTCACCCAAACAGTTATGGAAAACAACAGCATAGCAACATGTTTAAAGCTAGGAGAAGGAAACACGAGGTTTGTGGACTGTTCACTTGTCCATTCTTTACTGGCAATATGGACAACATTAAAGTGTATTTTTGACATTTAATATGTAACTGGTGAGTTTATTTTATCTTGAGCAGTGTATGTAATAATGACAAAATGCCATCACTGTAATATTATTTTTAAGGTGCTGTGGCATCTTTGTGAACGCGTAGGGTTTTTTTTTCTCATACGCTTTACTCTGTTGAAGTATTTTCTGAAAAATACAGATTTAAGCTCTGTTGAGCTGTACTTAGAAAAGTTACTCCAAACATGGCTTTTCATCTCTAACTTTGTAGTCAGATAGGACCAAGTCTCGTATAGGAGGTTTATTTCCTGTCACTGCTAATCGTTGTTGGTTTGAGACCCGCAGCTAGTGTCAGTGCTCTGCAGCACAGGGGCGAGTGAGGGCAGCGGCACTGGGCTGCACATGCAGAGTTGGTAGCCACTAATCGCAATAAATCATACCCAAGGAGGAAAAAACACCTTGCCCTGTCTTAGCCCTCTCTCTTGAAGGGAAACAGTGACAATGAAAAAGAGAATAGCACAATTTTGTGTTTAACAGTACACAGGAAGCACAGTACTGTGAATACTGGTGGGGAGGATAAACAGAGCGACCACTGCACCTCAGCTTTAGGCAGGAGTGGTTTCTGATGCTCACCTTAGTGCTCTGCAGTCTTCCCTGGGGAGAAATACCAGAACAGGGCAAGCATGAAGTGATGCTTCTCCACAGAAAAGCTGCACACAGCTCAAACAGCCAACTTTCAGGCTTGCAATAAACGTACTGAAATGAACGAAACTGTTTGATAAGCCTTATACCATCTTTTTCCACTTGCAGAGGTAAATCTTGGGTTTATGATGTGATTGTCGGTAGCACATCCCAGGTGGGTTGGTGCCGGTGGTGTCCGGGCGGTGCGGTGGGACCGGCGCTCGGCGGGGCCGGGAGCGCGCTGCCGGTTCTGTCTGGTGGAGTTGCACATCCACAGCTCGGGACCGCCTGGAATGGATGGACTTCCTGAAGCTTAGAACAGTCTTCCTATCAGAAGGGCTTTTCCCTGCATCTACTGATGCACCATTATATCGTTTAAGCTTGTAAATATTTTTTTTTTCCTGGCTGTTTCAGATGTAGAATGTCCATGGTGCCTGCTTGAAGTAAGTTCTGATGGCAAAAAAAAAAAAAAAAGTGTTTTAAGTATATGGATATGGACTATAGGTGTTGTTTATTCATACAAATAAAGCATTTATGTTAATTGTTACCTAAAAGTAGCCTGTTATCTTTAAATAATAGGGATACACAGTGGTAACAGGCTTCCGGATTTTATAAATATTACTTTGAGCTAAATCTTTCCCAGTCCATGTGAAAACATGACTTTGTAAACCTAGCAAATATGTGGTTATTTCCTAGCATTTGTACCCATCCCCAGGGTTCCATGTACTGGCTCAATGTCAGGGCACCATAAAATAGAAAAAAAAAAGGCAGGCATTTATTTTCCTGAAAAGCTTACTGCTGACATATAAGTCATTCAAATGGATGAGGAAATATAAAAATCTTGTAATACCACATTATACAGTAATATTTGTGTTACAAAAATGGATATTGCTTAATCACTTTTGAAAATGAGATGAGCATATTGAGAAAGAAGAAAGAGCCATCAAATAAAGGAGGCAACATAGGAACTGTTCCTATTCACAGAGGTAAATCTTGCACATAGCTTTTCTAGTCAGTTCAGCAGACAGTGCTCATACTTTTTAAATCCTCAGAATTGGTACTGATTTTGGTAATTCTGACTTTCAGAATGACCTTTAAAAGGAAAAAAAAAGGTGGGTGGGGCAAATTTGCAGATACATAGATACATTATGCACGACTTGATTAAACATTTAAACATTTTTGGCATTTAACAATAGCTTCGGTCAATAATGAGGTATATATTTACAATTTATACCTCCCGCAGTTTCTGTTTAAGACCATTGTTAAAATTTCAGCTGCTGTTAAGCTTTAAAAACATTTAAGGAGATAACTAATGGAATTTAATTGGATAAAGTTAGCTCTCTTCTATGACTCTCAAATACCACCTGAGTCCAGAAGCTCACCTGAACAACTCATACAGTTGTCTCTTATGTTCTGGCTGTTTTTTGCAAATATCACTACCCCCATTTCAGGTTCAGTTACCTGCCCAGAGAAATAATATATGGATGTAAGCATAATGAACACCTTTTGTCAAATGAAAAGTTGCTGGCAGTATCTTTATGGCCAGTCTTCCCTTGGGCTCCAGTTTGAACTAAAACCTACAGAATCAACTGTTGCTGCTGGATTATTTTGATTTTTAAAGCAAACAGTGCAATAATGCTTTGTATTTACAAAATTGTGAGCCACGTGTGGGACTGCTGTATGTGTATCTTAATTGTTGTATCCCAATAGTGCTCTTAAAAGCAGGGAATCCATCATGCCAAAACATCATGTGTGCACAAGAACCTTGCCTGGGCAGGTACAGGTGCCTTTAGTGAAACCTGATCTGTTGACACATTGCAAGCTTCTGAAATCAGATTAGTTTTCACTATGTGAATAGTGCAGCTCTTTTGAATGGGGCTGTGGAGGATTTGTTTTAGTGCACTCAAGATGGAACTATGTTTCAGAAGAAAGAATTTGAATTATCTGGCCATCTACTTTGACAATCTAATTTTAAAAAAGCATATTGTGAACAAAAGTTCCTTCACTGCCAGTTTTGTATACTGTCACCTTCTTGAGATAAGTAATCACTCCTATACATTCTACTTGCTCCTTACAGAGGTACTGTTTGCTTTACTCTGTTACTTTTCTAATAACTTCTGATATGATATTTGTCTGGCTGACTGTGGCTGAGCATTAGGCTGGCTTCTTTTCTTTAGAGGCTAACTCCACATTATCTTCAGCTTGTTTTCACTTGTATCCCCACCCTGGTGGGTTTGTGGTGGAAAAAAGTGGAGGCATTTGACCTTTTGCAATTACCTGATTTATAATACTGTTCTTTTAAATGGGGAAAAAGTGATACAGGAAAAAAAATGTTTTCTTTTTCTTTCTTTTTATTTTTGTAGCATTCATGGCCTAAATCGATTAAATATTAGGAAGTTGTATAATTTAGAACCCCTGTAGAAAATTTGCCCTAAGTTATTTATGTGTTAAATTTCTTTTTATTGTTTTGTGTGGAAATATGAAGCTAGAAGGAAATTTATTTCATAATGGAATTTACTTTCGATGAGATACTTTTCTCTGGAGGAAAGTGTGAAAGATGGGAGTTAATGTGCTTAATTTGTAATTAACCTAAAGGGTTATGATCATTTTAGCTGAGATTCCTGAGAGGCCAGACCAGTGAAACAAACACACCTTACCTCCTGAGCATTGTAATTCTGTAGGTATTGCTTACAAAGAATCATCCCGTGTTTGACCAGTAAGTTTGTTATGCATCTCGTGAAGAGATAATACTCTGGGTGAGGGCAACCAAGCAGCGAATTTTTAATGTCAGTAAAGCTAATGTCTTAACTAGATTCTTCTCTCAACCAACTCCCCCTTGACCCTCACAGGAAATTCCGTGTCTGTCTCATCTGTTAACACGTGGGGCTGAGACCGGTGAAGTTGGTGTTGTCTCTTTGTTGGCCCTTCAGTTGTGGTGGAGGTATGCACATGATTTTAAGAAAAACCCGTTTGTGTAGCTTAGACTTGGCTGACTGATTACAGATAAAGGTGTTTTCAGGAAGTGATTTGGTGAGTGATAACTCTTTGTGGCTGGGGGCTGTGAATGGAAGGCACATTACTCACACAGGGCACTGTAAGCACTCATGCCTCTTTCCTTTCTGCCTTCACACACAAAATGTTTCTCTACTAAATTAAGCTGAAAAGTGGTCTGTGGCAGAATGAAGTCTTTCTGTAAAATGTGTTTTAAGAAATGTAGTAAAAATTCAGCATGATATCAGCCCTGCCTTTTTCACTGAATGTTCTTTCTCACCTGATAGTTTGTGGATATGTTCAGATTTCAGCCCTCGTCAGCCTTTTCCCAGGTAGAGAACTACAGTTTCTGTTTACCATGGAGTTCATTCTTATTTTAAAACTTGTACTTCTCAAAATAGTACAATTAGGTGTGTTTGCTGTTCTTTATGAAAGAGAGTGGAAGAAGCCATGTTCACGCAAAATTATTTCTACTCAGCCGATGGATAAGGTGACTTCATATGAAAATGTGAATGCTGGTTTTGGGAGGGGTGCCCTCAAGGGGGAAGGCTTTATTGTTTCTCACTCCCTCCGTGATTTCTGATTCTACTCAAGGGATCCTCCTGTACCTGTCGTGCAAGACCAAGCAGCTGTCGCTGTCCTGCTTTTGATGGCAGCCCTAATAAAGGTCCTGTAGTTGAACACGGGTGTAGGAGGCAATGACGAGTGAGGAAAACAGTGTACCTCACACTCACCTCGTTGTATTGCTCACCTGCACTCATTTAAGCAGAAGTTTGATTTTGTTTCTACCACAAGCTAGAAACATAAAGATTACAAAAACAAAAAAAATCAGGCGAACTGAGCAAACCCCCCAGCATTTGAACATACTTGATTTTCAGGCTAGAACTGCACTCTCGAGTTCCTTAACGTGTTATTACGTTTTTCCTTTTTTTTTTTTTTTTTTTTTTTTCCCAGCTAGAGCGAGGCTAGTTTTCATTTCAGTGTTGAGCAGGGAGGGGCACGTGCTGCAGGTAAATCATGAAGAGCAGAGGGAAGGTTGGTTTTAGTCATAAAGAGCAGAGGGAAGGTTGGTTTTAATCATAAAAGCAGAGGGAAGGTTGGTTTTAATCATAAAAGCAGAGGGAAGGTTGGTTTTGCCCGGGGCAGGATCGGCTCCGGCCGATCGCGCTGTGCTGCCCGTGCAGTGCCGCTGGGTGGCGCTGTTTGTTTGCAAAGCAGCTGTCGCTCCCCCGCCCCCCCCCCCCCCCCCAGTTTCTTTTTTTTTTTTTTTTTTTTTTTTTTTCTTTGGTAGTAACTGAAATTACTGTTTCATGAATAAAATATTTCTGGTGGGATTTGCATTTCTATATTGGCTGAAGATACTGTGTTGAATGTTTTATTAACCAGCCCAGTGCAACTGTCAGCCTATTAAAGAGATCCAATGGACCCTGTTTAGCTAAATAAACTAAATAAATCCAATTCGTCAAATTGTGTTCCTGGCTGTTTATTTTCCATTCTTTTGATGTACAGTTTATTTTAAGTTAAAGCCACATAGATTTAAAAATTAATGTGGAAATAGAATGTAGTGTTTGAAACATGAGAAGACTAATTGCCATGGTCAAAAATAGCTTCTCTGTATAGTGAAGTTGCCATCTGGTAAATGGTGAACTTTTTATTTGTGACTGATTAACTGTCCCATGTAAAAAATTAGTTGGCAAACAAGTGGTTAATAGCTTTTTTTTTGCCAGCTTGGTTTTGTTGCTTCCATGAAGAGAAACTCAAAATATCAGCAAGTATTTTAACTGCTGTTAAAAATAGCTATTTCTACCCAACTTCAAGCGGTTTGTTCTTTATCTTGATATTTTTTCAATCAAAATTCAAGGGGAAAATTTTATATGGTCATTACACATTAAATGCTTGTTGAAATTCTCATTGCATCATAAGCCAATATAGGCATGTAAAAAAAACCTCTTTGCATAACTGACTACATTGCATGTCTCGTTGTCAAACAGTTGTCAAACATTACAAATACTAGCATTCATTATAGTCTGCTAGTATTAATAATATTTTAGTTACCTTGTTTCTGCTGAAAACCTTTGCTACAGAATAGCAGGAGAGAGACTGTAGATTTATGGTAATGTTACTGGGATAGTACAGTTTTTTCTGTGCCAGCTGCAAATTCTTGTAAATGCAGATACATTCTAGATTTGTTGTGGTAGATATATTTGCTCTTTCTTTCTGATGCTTTCCATAGCACTGATTTAGTGATGTTAACTTATGTGTGTTTTACAAGAAATCAGAGTTGCCAGGTATCATGTTTTTGGATAATTTTGTTTTTATGATCTTGGGTTTCCAAAAGTGGAATAGTGAAATTTAGTGCAATTGAAATACAGTTTGATTAAATTGCATTTCTGGCTCTTTTCTCACGAAATCTACTATAATTGATTGAGCAGCCTTTGTGAAAAGCTAATGTGTTAGATGAATTCAAAAGTGTCAGGGATTCTTAAGAAAAATCATTTAATCAAGTAAATTCACCTTTTTTCATGCCGATTTTTCTTACTAACCAAAATGGTAATTTTTGTTTCCACCTCTACCCCAAATTCTGACCCAAGAACAAAGCAGATATTTAGGCAGATGTTGTCAGTGTAGGATAGAGTGCTGTTCCCTTCTGTAGGTAGACTTTAATTTATACTGAAAAATATTACATTTCTTTAATATTTGCTAGCTGCAAATGTTTTAAAGTGGTATTTAAAAACTAAACCATACCTTTTTTGTCTCAGAAAAAACCCTTTCCATTTTGTGCTCTAAGCTGGTTCTTTTTAACATACCAGTAATAAACTCAGAAGGAACTTTATGATTCTGTAAAATTGGCTATCAGAGGGAAAATAGATGGACTTTTATGGCAGTGGAGATGTTGTCTTGTTTCTGGCTTCAGACTTAGTGAGGAAGGAATATAAAGTAAAAAAATGGAGCTGGAAGTGTATTAGAGTGATACTGACTCCTCCTAGTAATGTTCTTTACTATGTGAGACATATGGAAAAAGTGTGAATATCTCTGTTCTTTTGTTTGGTAGCTTTTTATTTTTACTCTGCAATCATTTAGTAGTCTGTCTCAAATACAGCCAGTTTCCCTTTAAGCTGCTGTGCAAACCTCAACAAAAAGTGGTTCTTGGCCACAAAGTCTATTTAAACTTGCAGTTCTTACTCAGTTAGGGAGGAAATCCCTGCAAAGGCTAGAGGATCTAAAGTTGTACATTTGACGATTTAATGCTTGTATACATTTATAATACGTGGATCAAATACAGCACCTCCCTTACTTTTCATTTGCTTTTTATAAACTGCCTTTAGGGTGTCAGGGCGAGGAAAATAGTCTTTTTCCAATATTTAATGAATACTACAGAGGTTTCACTGCTAAAAGAGGTGATCAATGAAAATTAAAGTCAAAATATAAAGATTACAGATTGTGAAAAGGAATATAGCAGGTGGCTTCAGGGATCAGCAGTAGAACAGAGTAATTTTTCTCTCTGTAGTAACATTTAACCATTTCAAATGGGTGTAATGAAAAAAGGGTTTTGCTAACTAAATATTTGGTGCCTGGCGTATAAAGAGAAAGAAAATGGGGAGTGTGTGTGTGGGCTCTGCATGTTTCCCATTGACTGGCATTTGTGCTTACTTTTGGAACCCCCACAACTTTTCCAACATGTCCTTAGTTTGGTTTTTTTTTTTTTATTTTCTGAGAAGTTAAGACTAGAATGAATAAGGGTAGTGTTTGCCAACTTACCCTCCTGGTCAGTGCGGAAAACACTGAATTGCAATTGCAGGCTTTGTACCTGTTCACTAAAGATTCAAATGTGAATTCTGGCATGTCAAAGAAAAGGCTTGTATTGTGTCTGGTGGGTCTTGGCTTGGGCCTTAGTTAGAAAATGCTCCTGCATTATAAATTTAACACCTCCTTTTCACTGATTCCTCAGTAAAGGTTTGAGTTGTAACTTTTGCTAGGTCATGTCAACAACCAGGAGTAAAAGTGGTATTTAATATTTCACTTAAGAGAGAATACCTGCATTAATATCAAAGCAAATTCTCTTATTTCAGAATCTGAAAAATTACTTTCCATTATGGTGGTTTGTATTTTGGGGCATGTAACTGCAGATATTTTGTCACAGAGATCCCTGTTTGTGGAGTGCCTAGCACAAAGGGATTTCTCACTCATGACTACAGCTACTTGGCACTGTAATGAGGATAGCTAAATAGAGCTATGCAAGTGACTGGATTGTTATGTTAATGTGTTTCTTGTGATTATTTTTATTTGTTTAAGAAAGATAAGTTAGTGTCACTGTTATATTATAGGTTGTTCTGTTAGCAGCTGTCTTCGAAACTACAGGTTTTCATGTTACATGTTACTGTTAAAATTTCTAGCATCCTTAAAGAAGAAGCGTTTATCTAGGATTAATGTGGTTGGAAGTGAAACTAAAAATGCTAAAGTGCTAGGATTTTTTATTCAAAAGAAAATGTTTGGTTTGTACTGACTGTTTTGTATATTTT
Source organism: Sitta carolinensis (assembly GCA_032173965.1). NCBI lineage: Eukaryota > Metazoa > Chordata > Aves > Passeriformes > Sittidae > Sitta > Sitta carolinensis. Next base: position 26,406,800 of record CM063287.1, read on the forward strand.
CCTAATTCAATGTCATTAAGACCCTCAAGTGACCATGTGATTCCCTCTTCTTTCTGCCCAGTCTTCAGGTGAAATCAGATTCTCTGGTTCAGTTGTGTAAGCTTCCCACAAAGTTAGTTCAGTCAACTAAATCAAGGTAAAAAGTTACAGAAAGGTCAGGATTAAGTTAGGGGTTGCTAACCTGAATTGCTTTCCCATCCTTTTTAAGCCCTTAGTGCTCCTTTTGTCTTTTTCTTACCTTCTGTCATGTTGTCCTCCTGTTAGATCTTTTTTTCAGTTGAAGGCACCTGGGCTGCATCTTTCTCCTGACCCATACTTGGAGTCACTTTCAAACGTGTTATTAAATCCCTTTTTTCCATTCATGAGCTACATGTCTGGTATTCAGCAATGCAGATTGGTGGCTCAGCACTTGTGCCCTGTAGAGATGTATCTAAAATGCATGTATTTTAGAATGAACATAAGGAAAATTTGCTCCTTTCTCTCCTCATTTTCCTTTTTCCTTTTTTTGTTTCCCTTTCTGGGGCAAATGTTAAAAGTTTTTACTTTTAATTTGTACCTAAAAAGTACTCTGTTGCTAAGGTCAAAACTGCTGAGTTCCCTTCTCTCATAATGTAGGACCAGTTTCCAAGCCATTTGTATGTTTTGAAAAATGTCTTAGCTAAGGACTTTTCTCCCATCTGGGGCTTCTTGTACAGTGGTGGTATTTGCTTGGACAAAATCCCCTAATTTTCCTCACTTACTGCATGTGAGTCTGGATAGAATTGCTTTTTCAGGAAAATGAACTGGAAACTCCATTTCAGGTGTACACTGAACCGACATGAGGTTCTGAACAAAATACTGGTGTTTCAGGCAGCTTTGAACCATGTTGAAGGGAAGGTGTTTGATCTAAGAACCGGGCCAAATCTATTCTGCAATAAAACCTGAAACCATGTACACTACAGAAAAAATAGTGGAAGAACTCCAACATGCTCCTGATGTAGATAAATGTATTCTTTTGGAGCAAGACTTCCTTTTGAGGTCCTTCCTTCCTTTGTGAAGAATTTGGACCCGGTGGAAATTTCCATTCCCTTTCTTCTACCCTGTATCAGACAAAGGAAACCAGGACAGGTGCTTCTGTAGCCTGAAATATCATAGAATCACAGGATGGTTTGGATTGGAAGAGACCTTCAAGATCATGCAGTTCCAACACCCTTTCCCCATGGGCAGGGACATCTTCCACTAGACCTGGTTATTTAAAGCCCATCCAGTCTGGCCTTGAACACTCCCAGGGATGGGCCTGGATAATCCTGGGATGGGCCTGGATAATCCTATGGCTAATAAGCATAACTAAATATGTTTATTAATAAATTTGGACTATTGTTCATTTTTGGAAATTGTCTTTTCAGTCACTTATAGTGGATCATGTGTCAGTTGTTTCACCTACTTGTCATGTAAACAGAAAAGCAAAGCCTCTGGTTTTCTATTTTATCCAATCCACTTTCAAGGTCTTCAGCATTAAATTTCTGATAGCAACAAAGGATTAGTGGCTTATATTCCTGATACTCCATACCTGGGTCCCCAGCTCACTGCATTTGTGATTTTGATGAAGAAGTGACACAAATCATTAAAATCCACAAAAATAGCAACAGGAAATCCAGATCAGGTCTTTGAGGGCACATTTAGCATATCTGGTGAATTCTAAGAAAATGCTATCATTATTCCTGCCAGGTACATTTTACAGACTAGCTGAGGCTGGGCTGGGCCATGCCATAGTTTGATGTCCATAGTACCAAATTTAGTATGAGCTTGGTTGTATAATAGTAAATTCTTCACTGTATCTAATTCTGAGGTGTAGAGTCAGACTTGCTGAAGAAAAGCAAAGCCTCTTGCAGCAAGGAGAGCTGCCCATTCTCTGGCACCCCGTGCCTTTAAACACTTCTGTGCCTCTGGCTGTTACCTGGCCTGAGTGTGACTTGGGCAGGAGTGTTTGAACTAATCTTACAGTGGAGTTTATCCTTGCATTTAGATAAAGGCTTTTTTCCCCCTGTGGAGCGAGCTGCTGCATTCTGTTTGCAGTGACTCTCTGATGAGGTGTTTGGCTGTACCCTGTTTGTATCATAGGGGGGATGAAATTCTTGAAATGTGGCTATGCTGCCCTCTTGTTACTTTTTAGGGGGAAGTGTCTAGGAAGAAGTGAGAGTAGCTTGTTCTCCTGACATTACAAACAAAGGTGGACCTTTGGTAGTAGCAGTTTTCCTGAGGGAATTGAATCAAGTGCCTCCTGTGGAAAGTGGAAACAAATCCATTGCTTTGCTCAACTTTGGAACTGTATTCAAAGTTTCTTTTGCCTTATATTTTATCTTTTATGAGACTTAATATATTTTAGAAAAATAAATCTTTGCCTATATGTTTAAATATAGGTGAACAAATCTGTGTGTTTGTGTTCATTTGTTGGTTTGGTTTTTTTTTTTAATATTAACAAAGTCCTTTCCCCTGGCCCAAAAAGTCAAAGTAAAATTCAGTTTCTATAGGACATATAGTCTGTCTGTAAACTTTATTGTTGGACACATCACTTCAAAAATAGGCGTATGAAGAAAAATGTGTGATGCACTTATTGACAGAGAAAAGCCAATAAATCAAATTTGATTCAGGAAGCTGAGAAATATTTTAATAACTTTCTGACGTTTTCCTGTAGTCCTTATTTACCTTATCAATAGTTATGGTGACATATGATTGTCAACTTTTTATATTAAACCAAACTAATAAATTAAACATGTTGTGTTTATACCTGATGAAAGCTGACGTTTTGGAAAGGTGTTAAAATATACTGACAGGTCTTGTTCATAAACTCCTTTGGTATAAATATGTAGATGACATCTTTAGATATTGTTTGTACATAGGCTGATAGGCAGGAAACGTTGACAACGTAACAAATGCAAATGTCAACCCCACAATTTAACCTTTCTGTGTAGGAAAAGATGTTAGTTTTAAGTTACATGTATCTTTTAACTTTATTTTCAAAGTTTTTTTTGAGCCTGTTATCATTGCTGTTTCATGTGCCACTGAAAGTAACACTGCAATAAGAAAGATTTGCACTTAAGAGCTTTTCTCTGTGGTGTTCCTACTTAAATGACTGCAGCTGAGAGGGTGCTTTTTCTTCTAATTCTTTTTATTTTTCATGTTTGCCTAGTACCTTCTGAATCTCTCTGCAGTATTATCTATGCATTCCTTACTTGCCAGTGGTTCAGGGCTTGTGTGGCTCAAGGGCAGTAAACCAGTAAAACTATTCTAAAATGTTAGAGCAGTTTCCTGTAACAACAGAGAGATGTCCTTGGCCTTAACCTGGATCGGGGTTGCTTCGTACGCTGGATATTTCTGATTTGAAATTTGTCTTCTCCACGGCGATGTAAATCCATTCTGTGTTCTCTGTGACATTTTTTCTGCGTTCTCCACAAGCTGTGATTCATATAAACCCCTGCTCCAGTTCGGGGTGCCCGCAGTGGCACAAGCAGCTTGCCCAGCCCACCCGTGACCCAGGGCTCCCTGTCCAGGCTCTTGGCCCCTGCTCAGGGGATGCTGCTCTCCAGCTCCCCGTGGCCCTGCCTGTCTGTCGTCCCTGCTGAGCTGCACCCTGATAAAATTCTGGGCTGAACTTACTGGCACTGGGAGCTGTGCACTCTGCCAGGTGTCCATGGCATGTGTGACTTCACATGCCTGGGTCTTCCTGACTTTTAAAACTACGTGGTTGGAACAGCTCCAATGGTGCTTTTCTGTCTCCTACCTGGGCACCTCTGCCTGAGGTCTGGAGTCTGGGGGAGGAGCATGGGGTCTTTTGTGTCCAGTGTGCAGGACTTTTGGTGGGATTTCATGGTGTTGACCTAGAGCATGCATTGAAATACCAAGTACCTTGCACTGCATTCCAAATGGGAACACCCATCTTGATCCTGATGGCTACAAGCAGAGTTCCTACTGAAGCCTGTAGTCTGTCTGAATTGTGTCTCTCAGTTTCCCATTTTAGACTTGGGAGGGGCTTTAAGAAGAAAAACTCTGTCCTCTGTCAGCCAGGCTTTCCATTCTGTCTTTGATGACCTATTTCACAACTAAGATGAACTTCCCCATCGTGTTCTTGCTGCTGCTTCGTGCAGGTCTTCATTTATCACAACTGAAAGTGCTGTAGATTGAAATTCGTTGGTAGATAATCTCATGATGTTTCACGCAATTCCAACAGAGTGGTTTGAATATTGTCTCTATAATACCTAAGGATGTATCTGTAAATCTCATCAGGGAAATCCATCCCTTCCTCACAAGTCATTGAATGTGCCATACTCCATGTGTTGGATAGAGAAGTTAACCAGAAATGCAGAAATTTGGGAAAGGGAGGTGGCCATTAGTTGGTTTGTGATGCTGGAGTGTTGGAAGCAAAGCTGTTGCTGTTGTTGCAGGAATTACAGTATGCTAACTTTTAGCAGTGATAAAGGAAGTTTCTATTGGTTTTGTTGTTTTTCCCTTGTTATAAATGAGTTAAAATGTCCACGGTCACATCTCAACCTCCGCTATAAATAAAAACAAAAATGTACCAACAGTTTTGGTGTTCTCTAAGTGCCTACAGAGGTAGTTAATGAAAGTCAAAGTAATGGAACGTTGGTGCAGGCATATAAAATTTAATAGTTTTGGAAGGCATCAGGTGCATTAAGAACAACTTTTCCAGAATAATTAACTACTTTAACTTGGTATTGAATCCATCAGCCAATTAGTGCAGTCCTGTTTTGTATTGTGGAAACTTTTGTAGTGCATTAATGAACACCAACCTTTTGAGCAGATATTTCTGCAGTTAGACTGACCTATATATTATGTATTACTTAAAGATAGCTCTGAAAAGTGTTTTTTAGATGTATATTGTTTACTTTTTGCTAGATAGATGGACAGATTTGGGATGTACATCTGCGATACCATATAATTGACAGAAAACCCTCTGGTATTTGACTGTCCAAAGAACATGAAAGGTATAATTTACTTTGCAACAATCCTATTCTGTCAGATAGTTGCATTGACTTTCTGAAACAGTTGGAGAAAATTGATATGACTTAATGTAAATGAAACCGTTAGGTTTGATTCTTACCTGATGTTACCTCCCTGTGGTATCAAGCACTTCCCAGTTGTGCAGTAAGCATGTTTTGTATGGCTTTTATTCCAAATCTTTCCCAGGGGAAATCACTGGAAGTTGTGGTACAGTGCTCTTTCATGTGCTGTTTAGCTGGCATTGACTTAGTTTCCTGAGTTATCTAGAGAGGTGGCTTCATTTAATCCACTTCCTTTGTACAGATTACAAATTGCTGCCTTGTATCAGTAGAACTGACCATTTTTTTCCCCTGAAAAAATAAAAAAAAAACCCAAACAAAACATTTCATTTCTAAACTGTTATTTGGGAACATAGTTTTGAGATTCCAAATAACTCTGGCAGAGCATGGGCACCATAGTTGCAGTGCACTTCTGGAAGTTGCCATTAATTAGCATTCTGGTTCTTTAGCTTTGTTTAGCAGCTTTTCTGCTCAGTATAATAACAACTCTCTCTTTCTTCCCCTAGGTTTTGTGTTGTGCATTTCCTGCTTAACAGTGTGTTTGTTTAAGTAGATACAAGTGCAGTGAATTTCCTGAAAGTTACTCATTGGGGAAATTGAAATGAAATTTTAAAGTATCATTAGGAATGCAAACAATAAATTCTTTCATTTGCTGTAGGCATCTTTAGGTTGGAATGACTAGAAAAGGTTCTGGTTAATTAGAAGTAATTTGTTAGAAATCTGAATCCTTTTTTTTTTATTTCCTAGATTAAAACTCAGTTCCCAGCTGGATGCTTATAAGTGCAGGAAATGTAATTGTGAGATGATTAACTGCAAAAAGATGGATAATTGGAGTTCATATGATATGTCAAATATGGCTAAACCAAAAGGTTTTCTGCGTGTTGAAAGAGATTGGCTGAAGTCTAGATTGCAGAATATTGAGCAAGGAGTGTTTTTAGAGATTAATAGTCACAGATTGCCGCAAGATGATGAGGCAGAGCTTGATTGTAAAGAGCTAACACCTCCCAGCCCTTTCCTATATCTTTAGATTTTAATTAGCATGAGTTTGGTTTTGTCCTCTTCCCTTTATTGCTGTTATGTGAATTGGAGATTAGGAAACACACTAAACACCATACATCTAACAGCAATGCTTAAAGACAAAGATAACTCCTCTTCTGTACTAGGAAAGGCTCAGCCTACCATAGGATAAATTATTTGATTCTCCTATGTTATTCCCTCCCTGGTGTCTTGCCTTACGATCAGCATTGCTTTTTCTATAGATTTTTTTAATGTTTGTAAAATTTGCTTTGAGTGTTTGGGTTTTTTAATTGTACCATAATAATAAATTAAAAGGTGATACATACAGTATAAACTGCATCAGTGGCATTTTGCTTTCATTATCCCTCATAGATGTTTAGCAAAACAGTGCCTGGTGTTTTAAATTACTTCTGCTTTACTTTAAAATGAGAACTTCTCTTTGAATAGCCTATTGTTCTGTTAGCTACTACATTGCACTTCAAACCACAGAGTGTTATTAGAGTCACTGTATTTTGGGATCATATAAAATATTTGTTCTCTCCCTGCTCCCAACCTATAAACTTCATATCTCGATAAGGAGTTTCTAACCCTTGGAAATACTGCTTTACAAATTCAGCTAATGACCCAAATACAGCTTGTTTGTTGTGTATGAGTTGTATTAAAATAACATACTCTATGTGTATTGTCATTAATGATATGCTCATTTTGATAATGGAGCTGCAGTCTCTTAGTATGTAGTCCTTGGGGAGATGCTGCATTTTTTTAACTAAGTATTGTTCTGGCTCCTTTCCTTGATTGGCCCAGAAATAGCAATCAGCTGGGGAGCAGGATGACATGCCTCTTAGCGATCCCTTTTATCTTTGAGATGAGTATCAACATTGTATGCTTCCTAATGGAAGTGTAATTTAATGAAATCTATTGGGTAAACATACTTCAGATGTTCAAAGGAGGTGACAAAATTTTTGCTGGCAGCCAGGACCTGGCTGGTTTCCAGCTTGCCTTTAGCTGCTATGCATATAGCATTGAGAGAGGCACTTAAAATAGGAACACAAAGTATTGTTTCTATTGTGTTTTTGGTTGTGAATTTTTTTTCTCACTGTTTTCTTTTCCTTAATTTTATTTTTCTGGTATTTGTACTAGTGCCCTATGACTTCCAGGCTTTTCTAGTAAAATGCTGCCTGAGGTCAGGTTTCCCCTCTCCCCCCCAGAACATAGATGACAGTGTTAAACTCAGGGGAGATGGTTGGCTCAGAATGTGCTGCATATTGGGGAGAGGGGTGAGTGATCCAGACTGCTGTTAGTAAGTGACTCTGAAAGAATAAGTTTCTCTCTAGACTGATAAAATTAAGTATCCTGTTTTAAAGATTGTGTCAGAGCACTTTTGTTTTATCAATAATAATTGCTGATGTAGAACTGTCCTCACTGAGGTTTTTAACAGATGGCTGGGAGTGGAAGAAAAGCTGCTCAGCCTTCCACCTCCTCAGCTAGAAACAAGATTGCTAAAAGGAGACAGTTGTCCCTCTTACCATTGCTCCCTCCTCGTTATAGAGCCCCGTGGTCCCAACACACACACACACACACACACTAGGTGTAGTAGCAAACTTGGCAGAAGGACTGGAAAGATCACACCAGCACTGTTGTCCCTTTTCGTGGATATTTGACTTGACAGCTGATGGATCTTTTTGCTCAGATCCTAATGGTTTGATAAAGTGTAGGACAGTGTTGAAGGGGAAATACTTTACCATTTAGACACGTTTGGATTTAATGGATATGTCTTTAATGGGGGGTCTAAAGGAGGAATTTTTAATTTGAAGACTTCCACAGTGGGTGTAATTGGGGGATGAAGGACATGTCTAGAGAGAGATAAATGCATCATTGACCTTTTGCTGTTGTTTCAAGTATTAGTGACTAAATCTGAGCTTTTCATTGTGGCCCACTTTATTATCAGCTTCCCTGTAAGGAAGTCCCTTTCCCAAGTTTACGTTGTCCCTCTCCTATGAATGTGTGGCATGGTGCATTTGAGCCTTGTGGTTTTACTCCAGTAATGAGTGAGTTCTCTGGGCTGGTGGAAGTCATGGTCTTCCAGCAGGGAGCTTCTTTGGGTAAAAAGGCTAGGTCAAGCAACTGTTTCTTTTTGCAATGCTGTTAAGCTTGTGTTCCATGTGGGGACAGTAATTAAAGGTGAGAATGCAGCGAGATATAAAATGGAATGAAGGATATTGCTTGTTTACAAATAATGGAACAAAATGTGAGACTGAGGAAGACAATTCATGATATGTCAACATACCTGTTATTTCTATAACTGTAAGCTATAATAATGACACAAGATGAGTTGCATTTGTATTGAACTGTCTTCATTCAACTTGTCTTTGGTTCCACAGCCAAACTGCATATTACTTTAATGCTGCTCTGTTTTGCAAACTTTCTAATGGTGCCCAAAGTCTGTGCAAGATCCAGGTGTATACGTCTTTAGGTGTGTGTGGATGCATGTGCAATGTTTGCTGTGTATGGAATACAGCGATGCCAGTTGAGCTTGTGGCAGCTGTGGGACAATTAAAACTGTATATAATTTAAAACTATTTAATATATAAACACATTTTATTTAATTTTGTCCTTGCATTGCTTCTGGAGACTAGTGAGGAGAGGCAGGAAATGGACAAAATTACAGGCAACACCAAAGTTTATGACTCTGTGTTGTGAACCCAAAATAATTAAATGGTTCACAAGGCTTTCAGCTCAAGAAAATGAATAAAGCTTCAAAGCTTCAGACCAAAACATTTTCAAAAATACAAAGTTTGGTGAAACTGTTAAATGTTCTGGCTTTAGATCTGCTTCTTTGAAACTAACCTTCGTGTGAAATACTCCTTTAAAGTGAAAAGTTTTTCTATACCTTTTGTGGACCAGTTAGAACTGTAAATTGGTATCTTGGTGATTTTACTTCCTGTGTCTGTTTCCTGGTGAAATTGTGCTTGAGGAAGCCAAGCATTAACGGATCATTTAATTTGATGCCCCTTCACATAATTTTTAATTGAGAGTCCAAGGGAAGGGAACTAAAATGCAGTAGGTTGGTAAGGTGGTATTTATCAGCTTCAAATCCCTTCTTTGCACTTAGGGGAAAGATGCTGTCTTAAAACTTTTCTCATCTCGATAATTCTCTGAATTTCTCTTCTACCAAGGACATGATTAGATGGTAGTCTGCTTTTTCTGTTTTCCTTCATTTTATTCCTCCTGATTTGCTTCCTCCTTTACAGCAGTCCACGCTGCAGCTGCTTCATGCCCCAGTGCAGACGATTAAGCTGCTTCTGAGGCCACCATCAAAAGCTGCTTTCTTGCTAGGTCTGCAGGAACATGCAGAAGCATTACCTCCGACCACTGCCATTGCCATCTTTATCATCTTTTTTTCCCCATTGTCAAGCCATCGTTTGTAGCTGCTGTAAGCTTTTACCTGTGGCAGCTTAAAAGATATAGGTTGAGATTTTTTCAGAAAGGACCCTGAAGGAATCAGTGCTCAATCCTCAATGGCTTTCAGCGTTGAGAAGCTTAGACCTCTTAAAAATTGTAGTCTTATGTCTTTTCAGGTGGGATTTTCAGATTCTCATGAGTAACCTGTGAAAGGAAGATACATAGAAACCTGCACCTCATTTCATGGTTCAAGGAGGGCTTGTTTTTTTCAGATTACATAAGTGCTTTTGAAATTTCATCCTTTGACATGATCTTGTTGCAAGAAACATGTTTCAGTCTTAGCAAGGTAGGGTTTGAACAGCTATGAATTCAGAGGAAATCACTTGCCATTTGGAGAATTTCATTGATATGTTTTCTTTCATGTGAATTTCCAGTATGGTCGAGCAACCAGGATATCCAGAGGCCTTTTGGATAGGTGAATATACCAGCTGAAGTAATGAAATCAGAAACTTGTGTATAGCAAAGCTAATCCTTAAGCTATTGAAGAATGGGGCAGAAGTACCTCTAAGACTTTGAAGTGTTGGTTGTTGCAAAGAAAGAAATGCAAGAAATTCTGTGATGTTACCCAGAGAAAGTATTTCTTGGAGCAGTGATCATCTTTTTCTGTGGCATGATAAAAAATGACTCTGCAGTCCCAGAGAATGTTTGTCCTTATACATCTCGTATTGAAAAAAATTACCACTAAAACTCCACCTCTTATTCCATCTTTACTAAAAGGAGTGATTTTTCCTCATTAATAATGTTATGTTAGACAGCAAGATTGAAGTGGAACTGAAGTTGTAGCTGAGGGAAAAATACAATTATACAACATACTATTGAGGATAATATTGTCTATACTTCAGATGATTCAGTTAGTGAAGAAGAGTTGTAAAATTTTCCTTTAGGAATGTGTCGCTGAAAATGACAGAGGTGGGGTAGCTTAGAGAAGTCGGTAGAATTGTGTATCACCTTTGAAACCTCTATCAAACCCATTGGTGTGTCCCCAGCTGCCACAAGAATGAGTATATTAGGTTGGACCAAAACCCCAAATAGCTTCATGTCATTTCTCTGTGAGTAAAAGATCACTGCAAAAGGGTGCAGAGGCAAAGCAGGCATGGTCTGTTGTTACCCTTACACTCCTCCAGCTTTTCTCAATCGGGACTCAGAGATTCCTGAGCCAAAAGTGGTGTTCCAACCCAAAACTACATCATCAGAACAAGAATTAGTTATCAAAGTTGTGGTGCAGGATCAGTAGAACTAAAAAAATCAGGGTAGAACTTTTGCAGAGGGGAGTCAGTTGTGTTTTGCCCTAAACTCAGAGAATGATGAAGCAGAATGCAAATGTGGAAATGGTGGACTTTTTTCATTAATGTTTTTTCATTGCTCCAGTGTGAAAATGTAAGAACTGAACTTAAAACAAACGGTGGCAAACAATATCAGGGCTAGGTATGAAGGTAAAAGAATGGGTGGTCCTGCCATGAGCAGCCTTCCTTCTGCTTTGGACCTGTTCCCAGCCTCCCTGTCAAGCTGTTGTAGGAGCGAGGGTGCACAGACCCTGGAAGGTGACAGTGCATTAAATAAAACTAAGTGACTTTGGTTATATTAGAATTCCTTCACTTTCTTTAATTCGTTTTATCCCATGGAATTGGATGATTTTATTCTGTGGGTAGAAGGAGGTCCTTCTCTAGTAGAATTAGTGGCAAAGCTTCCTGTCTAGTTCAGGGTTCTGAAGTTATATCCTGTTTTCTGCTTGGCATGGATTTTTATTTTTGTGTCTTAAGGCTATTATCTACTAAGAGTTGAGCAGATGTTAAATATTATACAAATGAGAATATCTGTATCCAAAGATGTAATTTTAGGAAATGCTTCATTATGCTTCTAACTGGCACTTTGGTTTACTTTGCAAGTGTGGGGGCTTTTATGCATTTGAGTGCCATCTATTTTCTATCTGGATAAGCTTTTCATTTTGGGGTTCTAAAATATCAGCTGTAGGGGCTCCACAATGTTAAGAAGTGCAATTAATCATTTATCTGCTAGGTGTCAGCAAAGGTTCTCTTTAAGATAAATAAATTAAAAACTGTATGCATTCAAACACTAGATCTTGAGGCTGGATGACTCAAATCTGTTTGGAGGCTGAAAAAGAATTTATAAGGAAATATTCACGGAAAAAGGAAATAGATTCTAGTCAGTGTCTAGAAGAGACAGCTGCACTTCATACCCTTCATTTAATTTATTCAATCCATTGCATTTTTCTTGATGTGTGCAACTTTGAACCTCTCTTTAATTAAGCAAAATTAACAAGTTTATTTTATGTGGAGAAGATTTCACAGATTTCCATCCAGCAGAGCTTTTTTCAAAAAAATTAAGTTACTGTGTGGGGCATTAGAGAAGATACTTTCATAAAATAAGTAACAAAGGCTAAGAAGAAATGGTCAATTTTCACAGCGGTGGAAGCTCATCAGTGGTGTGCCACAACTTCCTATTTGTGTTGCTCAGCATATTTTTAGATGGTCTTAATAGAAAAAAGGAAAGAATTGACAAAGTTACTGGCGATACTAAAGTACACAGGACAGTAAAAGGTAAAGTTAAGTGAATTATTTCAGGAGCTGTTTTCAGTGGTAAAGCATTAAAATCAGAGGTGAAGCTTATTGTCGATAAGTAGAAAGAAATGCACCTATCAGGAAAGCAGTTCTGAGTTGACATTCCCAATGACAAGCAAGTGTTACTGTTTGGGAAAAATGCAATAAAAAGTCTAAACGCAACAGTGTTCAGAAAAGAAAATTGCACTGAAGGAATTACTATGAAAGGAAAACAGATTGAGACAAATCATATCTCTACCTATGTACCTTTATAACTCTTTGTGTGATTAATTCCCTGTTCCCCAAAAACACAGTAGCAGAACATAGTTCTGCTTCTGCTAGTGAAAGCTCTGGAGCAGATCAGTGCAAGGAACTGGTAATGGACAGAAATTGTTCAGCTGTGGTTAAGAGGGAAAGGATATATGGAGAGATGATTATGTAACTGGAGTGGTGTATAGAGAAGGTGCAGTGTCAAGAAGTTGTTCATCACTGCTCATAATATGTGTCAGGTGGCATCAAATTAATTTATTGAATTAGAGACAAAAACGCAAGAGAGGAGAGGGCATCAGAGTTGGGCAGTGCCTGATCTGTATTCCACCACAAGGTGAGTAAAGAAGGAGTGTACCAGACAAGGGTCATGCACTTTGACCCCTTCTCTGGGTTTCTAATATTGATACTTCCTGGGTACTGCATGATAGGCTGGATAGACCTTTGGTCTGAATTAGTATGGCATAATCAGCTTTATAAATTGTATTTTTTCCTGACTGCATGTGACATAGAAGGGGATGCAGTCACTTGTGCCCAGGTGAGGTATAACAGTGTGTCTGAGCTTCCTGGCTCCCACAACAGTGGAAGTTTTGCTTAGATAAGTAATGCTTGTTATTCTAACTACAAGTCTGGGAACATAGCAGGCATCTGTTGGTTTACTTGAGGTGATAGATCAATGTATTTAGCTTCAGCCTGTGCAGAAAATAATAAGACTTCGTTTGTTCTGGTGTGATCCGAACTCTGGAAATAGTATAACTTAAGTGGGGAAAATACCACAATTATTTATTTGTCAATACAAACAAATTCCATCTGTTTCTACATCTTCTGCCTCATTCACTTATTAGGAACATTCTCAGGAAAACTCTGTAAATGGAAATATTTTTAAGTCTGTACACTTTGGATTTATATGCCTACTTGAAGATAGTGCAAACATTAGGCTGTACTTTTTTGAGTTATTGTTTATACATAACTTATCCAGCTGGGAATCAGACCATTACCGCTTACATTTATTTTTAAAATGTAGCACTTAGAATATAAGTGACAACCACCTAGGAAACTATCTGGAAACAAAGGGATTGTGTCGAAGGAGGTACTTTGAAAAAAAATTTTAACCAGTTTGTGGAACACAAAACCCAAGTTTAAGAAATAGTTACACACTTCTCAGGCCTTCTATAAAGTCTCATGTTTGTCATTAAATATTACACGCAATTTAAGAATTCATGTGAACCATTACAGAATTCACAGAATTACTAGGTTCTTTACTTAGATACAATTTTAATAAAGTGCTCTGTTAGTAGTGCAGGGTTTTTTTGTGTGAAGCAGTATTTTGTGGTCCACTGAGTGATAATGCAGTTCACTCAGACTGCTAATTTTTTAGTATGGCTATGTAACTGCATAGCAAGCCTAGTATTTCCCCCTTAGCACTTCTATTAATGAGAAACAGTGTTGTCTAATATTACTGTGTTACTGGTAATTCAGTAGATCTCAAATAACTCCCTCAGGCCTGGTGGCCATACTGTGACAGATGCTTTAAAGTCAGAAAGATGTCCTCTACACAAAGAACTTCAGTATCTGACCTTTGCATTGGCTTTGCTAGTGAAGGATGTGCCCACATTGATGATACCAGGTTTATGCAACAGCTCAGTTGCTGTACTTGTTTTAAAATAAGGCAGTATTTTATTTTACTATGTTATGCTCCTAATAATTAAATTTAAAAACTTTAAAACTGAAGTACTTGATCTTTAGACTTTCAGCCACGTTCCTCTATGAATTGCTGTGTCAAAGAGTGTATTGATGCAGCCACATAGCTGGTGTTCATATATTTCCTGCTCATTCAATAGGAAAATATGATAGGAATGCTGTCCCTGTGCAGTGAGAAAAGTTTGATATTTTCCCCAAATCAAGTCTCATTAGAAAGCACTTCAGCCACTGAGATTTGAAAGGGTTTGTATTATTGAGTTCTATCTTGCCAGGGAAGGAGCTTTCTTACATTTTCTGTTTAAAAAGTAATCAATTGATCAATCTCTACCCATCTCAGTCATATATTTGTTCACCAAAGGATTTCGTCCCATGCCAAGTCTACAAAATTCAAGTCAAAAGATGCAGGTAGATCTTGTGTACTTATGCTTCAGCTTCTGAATTCCACATAAAAGAGTCATAACCCCACAAAGAAAGTATTAAAACTTCAGATCTTAGCAGAATGGTATTTTTCCCAGTGTATGAGAACAAGACAATGACCACAGGAAGCAGGTAGCTGTGTGCTTCTGTACATTGTATAGCTTCCATCAATACAGTTTATATAGTCTTCCACGAGACACAGCTTTTACTCTAAAGACATGTTAGGGTTTTTTAAGTTCATATATTGTAAATCAGACAGGTATAGATTGAGTACCAAATAATCCCCATCACAAGCATAATTTTAAATCAATTTTGTAACAACGTGAAAAAATTTCTGCACTGCCAAATGCTTTATTTAATGTCACGGGAAATAATGAAATCATCATTCAAAATTGCATTAGTTTTGCTTTCTTTCATCTTCCATTTACTAAGCAGGACTAGAATGACATGTATTTATCTGTGCAGGTATATTGCCTGTATTATGTATGTTATCTCTCATTTTGATCTGTAAATATATAGTTCCCTTTCTAGACTTGTTCTCTAATGTGCTCATACCGAGAGTTGACTCTGATACAAGCAGGGACAAGGTGTAGGTGTCACCCTGTGTGCTGCCCATCACACTGATCTCTCAGCGTGTGTGTGGGATTGGGAGAGCAAAGGCCAAGAGTGGAACAGCCTATGTTTATACTTCCTCCTGTAAGATAGGGCATACAGCCATCAAGCTTTTAGATTAATCATGGCAGCATTCAACAAAACCCATCTCGGTTCTGTTGTCTTAGGGCCAAGGCTGAGATGCTGAGTATCTGTTACTGCTCAAAGTTCAATGAAACCTGGTTATCATCTCTATGTTTTTAAAGTAAACTGGAAAGAGGATGTACTGTATTTTCTACAAAACTAGGCTTTCACCATTTTACTTAGTATTAACTATTTGAATAATGCCTTACATTTATATGCAAATTAATTTGTTAAGATAGAGGTTGGGTTATAGGCCTTTATTGTTTCACTGCTCGCTTTTTTGTGCTGTGTAAAGTTTCTGTGTAAAGTTTCTCCAGAATGTCTTAAAATGATGGTAAGGGGTGGTTTCCCTGTAGTTTCAAAATCACTGAACACACTGTACAGATAATGGAGTGATCCAACAGAAATTAAATAAAAAAATTATTTTTCTGCGTGCAGTTTTATTTTTCTAGTATTACATATTTGCTAAAAGTGTATTATGCAGGCATTTTTTATAAATTTTGCCAGATAACTTTCAAGAAGATAAATATTTCTTTACTTGATTCTATACACTCCGTCTCTCAGTGTAGTTATTGGTGATTTTTTTTTTTTTCATTAGGGTGATGGGATTTTTTTATATAATTTTATGCCTACCAGGGCTCAATGTTACATTATTATTTCACATTGCTTTTTTTTGGCATCATAATTCCTAAGGTAAGAAATTACAGTCGGAAAGACAAGATTGGAAATCGTTTTATTTTTCAGGGGAGGAGATAGAATATAAGTGAACATACTGAGTTTTTCAACAGAGTTAAAAACCAAAACGAAGCCCCAAAAACATTGCAAACAGCAGAAAAAGAACAAAAAAAAATATTTAGACAAATTTCATTCCAATTAGCTTGTAGATGAAAGTTTCTTTTTTAAGTGGTATAATCCATAAAAGAAAAATAATTCCTAGTTCAAATGCTAAGGTCTGTGTAGCGTACTACCAAGTTTCAGAGGGAAAGTGTTTTCAAGGTCTTTTCATAAATGGTGTGTTATGGAATGGGGTCACTCAAAAAGGAATAATTACAGAGTGATCAGAAGATTTCTTTGAAAAGATTGTGCTAGACCTTCTGAGTGGTTTGTGGAAGAACAGAAATAAGTTTTGCTCCTAGGGTGGGCTAACAAAATGTATTGTGTTTTTGCAGCTACTTCTATCTTTGCCCAAAAAGATGCATGCATCACCTCGCAGTGCACTCAGCTCTGTAAGGTCATTGCCTCGAAAGCAGATCTGGGAGTTGTTAGAAGTACAACACACTGCTGCACTGTTTGACCAACTGCAAAAGTTTAGTTTTGAACTCTAATGAGTCTTTGCTCATCTCCTGTCTTAGCACTACCAGTTGTTAAGTAATTAATTCCTCTTTGATTGTGCTTTTAAAGCACCTCTTTATGTGCTTTTATAAACTTATTTGTATTATTTTGTGTTGTATTTTATTTGTACTCAGCCTATTTTTGTTTCAGAGCACGGAGTTACCAGAAAGAATTAATTTGAGGAACATTTTTCCACCCTTTGTGTAGTGCTCATACTGAGGATCTGTGATCTACAGTAATTCTTATTCATTTGGAATATAGTAATTTGTTCCTGTCAGCACAGGGGCTGGTTTGTTGTTTTAAATTGCTGACTTTTGTTTTTGCTGGCATGCTCCCCAATACAAATTGAACATCTGACGAAAATCTATTTGTATGACAATTCAGTCGAGATAGGTGCTCTGTGTTGCCTAACAGTACAATTTGGGGTCCCCAAGATAAAAGTTGACTGAATGCCAAGATTCTAGTAGACCTTGTTTGTGCAGATAACAGAAGTAGTCCATATTCCTCAGGTCTGTAAATCAAACAAAGGAGAAATATGTATGTGCACCTTTCTCTTTGAGATAGTGGACTGGTAGTTTCTTCTTAATAACCATGAGGGCTATCCAGCCCCTGAGAAAAACAGGACACTGACACCAGGATGTCCCTATACGAAATGAGAGTGATTGGGAGGGTCTTAGAGTGCTTCCCCCCTCTATCAGATAGAGTTAAATAAATTATTCCATGGATCTGGTTTATGGCTTTGTGGTGATTTCTGTGCTTATGTGGTTTTGTCTGTGTAGTCAAAGTTGATCCATAATACACTGGAGGAGGAAATCCAGCCCCTAGGTCTTGACTGCTTTTCCCAGAGTGTTACAAACTTGTCAGCTTTAGTGGCCATTTATGGAAATACTATTTAGGAAAACACATACTGGTTCCTACTGATCCTCTGCATGATTCTTTCAGGATGCAATAAATGACCGAAATATCCTCTTTTTGATGAGGTGTTTAGATCCAAAATGTGAAATACAAACTAGGAATCCCAATGGCCTAGCAAACACTCTCTGATAGAATACTTTTTAAGGTGCAATAATTGCTTTCCATCCTTAAATAAAAATATACCTCTAGTCAGCTGTGCGCAACCATTTTCCTGCTTCACTGTAGAATCACTTATGTTTTGGAGTTAATGTTCAAGTATCAGTCTTGTGATTTACTGCAGGATCCTGTATTATCAGGAAGATACGTCTTGTTTTAAGGAAAAGAAAATATAAGCTGTCACCCAACAATGTTCTAAACTTTTTCCATGAGGCCACTTCTTCAGAAGTCTTTGAAATCCATTGTGATCCTGTCATAAGGGTTGTCATTGTCCTGTAGAACTATAGAGCTGCTCATAGCAGCAGTGGACAGTGGTAATGGACAAATAACACTTCCAGATGACCACTCCTGTTTGTTGTGCAGCATATGATGCCGTGGGGGATTTGGAAAAGGGAATTTAGGAGAGGACCCAAATATCTAAGCAGAGGGAGGGAACCAGTAGGAAATGGCAAAATGAGTGATGGGTGGGGAAGGGAACAAAATAAAATGTTTCATCATTCACACTTTGTGCTAGAAAACGGTAAGTATGATCACACTGGAATCAGCATGTGATAAGTTGAGGTGAGAAGACAGAAACTGTGAAAGGTGTAAGATGGAAAATTATTGAATGATGGGTAAAGAATGGCAGGTCTAACATCCGAGATTTTAGTGGTTGTTTATGGTTGTTTAGTGGTTGTTATCACTCTCTAGCTTTGTGAGACTTCATTTTTAGGTTGAAATTTTAGCCTTAGATTATTGCATAAATTTGAGTCAGTCCTTGAATACTGAGGAATCAAAAACCCAGATAGGTGCTACACAATGGTATTTTTTTTCCTTTAGTTCCTTATATTCTTTCCACATTGGTTTTGCATGTCAGGTTCATGAGTTGGTGTTGAAACTATTATGTTTGCCATATGCTATCAAACTTCGTTTGGCTTTGTATCAGATCATCTGTGTTTGATGCTAACAGCTTTGTTATACCAGAAGTTTCTACACTGTGCCATGCATGAACAGCTGCTGGGGTGGAGAGACAGATGTTTGGTCAAATGGTACCGGGCCTTTCTTGCACTTCAAAGGAGCTGAGCAGAAATATAATATGACTGTAGAGTATAGTTCTATTTTTCTAATATGAATAATTTGAACATTTGCCATCGTTTGTTAGGAGATTGGGACAGCAACTGTATGAGCTGAAATTGGAAAGTAATTCATTAGGTAATTTTTTTCCTTATTCTGGAGTTCACCATATAAAGATGAGATCCTCAGGATTAAATTCTTATTGTCAAAATATGCTCCATGGAAGAGACGTTGCAACACTCTGTGATACAAATTAATTGCTTTTGATACTTTAATTGTTATCTTCTTTGTTTGAAATTTCACTCCAGTTTTTTTCAAGCGAAAAGTGTCATAACTTTTGAATTTAATCTTTGTCCTAATACTGAGATCTGAACATCTTTCTTCTTGTGCATGAATGCCATTCTTCAATTACTATTTAAATAAAAGAAGTATTTAAGCAGTAACCACAAAAGTTTATTAAGTGTGAAGCTCTTAGATATCCCTGAACTGCTGATCAACAGAAACAGGCAGCATTTACTGAAATGAGAATAATTCCATCCCTGCTCTATTTCTATAGATTTCCCATTATTATCCATTAATGGCCACTATAGGAGGCAGTACAAGTTCTAGACTAATTGAAGCTTTGACTGAGATAACAGCCTTTATGCAGTTGGACATCAAGTAAAATTTTCTTTAAGGTTCACACTGCATTGTCTTGACAGTGAAAATTTGGGCAGCAATAAACAAGATCAATAGAAATGTGTCAGCATTGTTGGTGACAACATAGGAGCAGCGGCAAAACAGAAATGCTCAGTGAATTTTTAGAGTTTGGACATCAGTATTTAGTGTGAAATGAGCTACTGCCAGTATTGGTGTTGCTCATTATTCTTCGTGTGGTATGCAGGTCCACTTGGAGGCAGAATTTCTGACTATGCCACAGGTAACAGGGAAAAGAATGTTATATGAGACTTGTCTGTCAGAAAGACACTTTAATACCAAATATATGCAAATATCAATATTTTCTATTAAGTCTACTGTCTTTCCCTTACACTGTATTATTATTAGGCTTAAGACTTGAGCTCTGAAGAAATTAACAAAGTAGATAATGGGTCAGTATGGTTATTTTTCATATAGATATGTGTATTATAATATTTTTTCATCCATTTAGAAATGAATATTTTAATAAGTATTTTCACTGGATTGGAAGACTGAAAAATGGAGAGGCAGTACAAAAAGGGGGAGGACTTTAGGCTGATAAATTAGAGGTAGTGGATTTTTGATAAATTAGAGGTAGTGGATTAGTTACTGACTTTTATCTCAGGTAGTGTAAAGCAAGAACTGCTTATCATCAGCTTGTGATAAAACTAGAAAATGCCATGTCTGAACATCAGGCTAGTATTTTACCATATTAGCTATTGATTTAACACAGCATGAAACAACTGGTGCTGTCCCAGTAGTGCCTGGTGGGGAGCAGTGAAAGTACAGATTTACTCCCCCATCAATCTGCTGCAAACTTCAAAGCCAAATTGTGGCCACTTAACTACTAAAATTATGAAACTCAGACAATTTTTATCTTTTTCAGGCAAGGCAACATATCTTTCTGCAAGTACATATGTTCTAGAAGGTGGGAAAAGATCTCAGCTAATTTGTGTCAGGGCAAAAGTAATAAATTCAGAAAGCATGACAGCAAGATCCAAAAATTACTTTTGATAGGGCTATGTTCTATACAAAGTATTTTTCATTTTCCTTTTCATTTGTCAATAGTTTGAGCTAATGTGCATATAGTTCAGAATGTTTGCAGTGAAGTACACAGAATTAGTACCTTGTGGGTATATTTGTATGCAAACCACCATAATGACACCATGTGTCTTTGACTGCTCTTTGAATCAAGCATTATTTTATTTTTATTTAATGATAACAATGTCAGAAATTATCATCTTCCACTCATACTGAATATGGTTCTTCATATTGTGATTAATATTCTTAGGGGTCAAATGAAAATTTATTCTCTGTATTATTTTCAGAAATTAAAAAACATCTATCGATATATGACTGGAAAGATGCTGCTGAGAGAGTGTATGTGCTCAGTAAAAAAAGGGCAGCATCTAAAAATAGATTTTTATGGTCTAAAAAGTATTTTTTGAAAGGTTTGCTTAAGTTTCTTTGATTTAAAATAGATCCTATCAGAGTAGCACAAATGTAGGTGGGACAATTCAGCTGCCTTAGAAACATCTCATTCTCCCTGCCCTCGTTCTGGGTGTCCGAAATGAGATCTGTCTTTATGGCTTCATTTTGGTTTTTACACTTGGGAGTTCACAGTGGACAAAATGTATAATTTATTAAGAGAACTGAGCTCTGTAGCAAAATTGTACTTTTAATTGGAAAGCCTAAAAAATACCATCTTTCCTGGGCTTTGCCTACTGTTAGAAATCCAGGGAGTGGGAGAGCTGAAAAAGATGATGACAGTGTTCAAAAATGGCAACTGGTTCAGCCCAATGACAGGTTTTCATTTACAATTGCTGATCTCTTGTAGTGTGAAGCCAAAGAATGTAGGTACGGACTGATAAAGGCAATTAAATAGCAAATAGAGGAAGGAAGTAAAACTTGGATGCTTTTTTCCTGGGAAAGGAAGGAGCTTGGTGGAATGTACCAGCAGGTGTCTTGTTACTGTTAGCAATGGGAACCTGGGCTCCAGATGGAGATACTGGCTGAAACAAAGGTATTTTAATGAACATTTAATCATTTGGTTTATCTAAGATGTTTATCATCCTTCCCCATGAGCTAATTAGTTTGAACTAATTAGTTAGAAAATCTTGAGCCTCCTTAAGATTTTTTTTCCTCCCTGCTTTACTGTCTTTAGGAGCACTCTCTTTAAAAGTTGGCATTCTTACTAAACTTCCTCCCTTGGAGGAAGATGGCTCCATATTTTTATTTGCTCAGTTCATCTGTCTGTTGGTCCAACACACTGGAATTTATTTTCTATCTCCCAGGTTTAGAAAACATTTATGTTTATTGCACACTTACCACAAAGTATAAAGTCTTTGAACCACAAAACACTCTGAAGTTTACAATCCTGGTGTTTAGTTGTTCCTTGTACCCGAAAAAGCATTAGTTGGTTAAACGAAGCTGTGTGGTAAAATAGACTTTATTAAAAAAGACACAAAACCAATCTCATAGTAATAAAAGAAACCACTAAAATACATGACTTAGGTCATTATAGCAAGGAGATGAGTTGGGATGACCAATAAAGATTTCATAAAAGAAACATAAGCTTTGTAGTGTGCTTCTAAAAGACACTAGGAGTTCTCTGTTCCACCATTATCTTTAACAATTTTCCCTAAAAGGTAGTTTTGCAGAGAAACTTGTAATTCTTACATGTATATATTATATTTCAAAGACCTGCTGTAGTTAAACCATTTTCAATATAAGCTTATTTTTATAGCCTAGTTCTGCTGGTCTTTAAATTGAAGTTATTCAGATCTCACAGAGACTTCTGTAGAGAAAACAGCAGCCTGTGTGATATTAGTGACTGACTTCCAGTGCCTCACAAGACTTTTTCAAATCTCTTTTAGGGATGAGAGTCTTCCAGGATTTGACACAATAAATTAATTGTTTTAAGTGATCATACCGATAGTCTTAAATATTTCTGCAGGTTAGCCTGAACATGAATTGAGGATCAATTTATCTGTCAAGAATACTGGCTTGATTTTGGCTGTTCCTATTCTTTGCATAGAGATGTTTTTTTTTGAGGCCACAGTCTGGACATGTTCTTTTTCACTTCAAGACCAATTGTGAACCTATGCTCTAAATTTATCCCCCTCAGTCCCCTACAGCAGTTTCATTGTCAATGTGTAGATTACTTTGAACCAGCATCAGGTGTGGTCTTTCACCTGCGGTATCTTTATTATCAAACTGTTTTCTGAGTTGGGAAGTGAGAGTGCTCCCCCCTCTCCAGCCTTGCTCTTGCCTTTTATTCCAGCACTGAGGATGGGAATGGCTGTGCTAAAGAAGGGTCTGCAAGTTGCAAACCCTTTGTCAGCAAATTAGCCAATGTATGTGTGCTATATGTATCCAAGCAAAAAGCACAACAACCAACTTTTAATTTAACAATCTAAATAATCAGACTGGTCTTTGAACATGCACACGGTGGTTAGAAGGAAGCAACAGGCTTTTCAGGAAGGTGGATCTGAGGAGGAATGAATTTGTGTGATCTCATGCACAATTTAAAGGAATTTCCACTGGCTGAATAGAGAAGTTGGTTAACTCAGCCAGCTAAGTAGATGTGTAAAGATGGGCTTTGTAAAGAAAGATGATAGTTTAATAATGGTCGTTTGAAGGAATCCATAGAAGGGGGTTGGACGAAATACTGAAATTAGAGTACTGAAAAGCACATTACAGGAACAGACTGTGAGCTGTGGGTAACAGTGGACAGTGAAATAACTGCAAGTCAGCAGTGCAGAGGTCATGCATCACTGTTGGCCTACAGAGATGTTACAGTCAAATTTGCAGATATACCCAGTCTTCCTTCCTGCAGCAGCTGATGCCTGGCACATTTTCAGATTATGGCACATGAATAAAAAGGCTGGCAAACTGCTGTGCAGAACAACCCAGCACTAAAGGCACCTTGGAGAAACTAAATTCTGATGAAAGAATAAAATACTGTATATGGAGGGACTAAGGTTTGGAATTAGTATGTGGTAATTCAAACAAGCAAAGATGAGTGGTTATAGTAAAAAGAAAAATAAAATTGATTTACATGCCAGGCTAAGGGGAGTTATTCCTTGTTATGTTTGGAGAGTACCATTCAAGCCCAAGCAGTACTCACCTGAGGTTTTCTGTGTTTGGATTTATAACTGTTGTATTACATTATATTAGGTTTCTTTAGACGTTTCCATAAATTTCCATAGTGATCATAGTGAAATTTGAGCATTCTCTAAAACCAGAATGAGGCAGAAGTCATTTAGTTCCAACCTTTTGAATTTTGAAATCTTTCCATTTCAGGGTTGTTCAGTTTAAAAGTTTGAGTTCAGGCAAATAAAAGCTGCTTTTCTAAATAGAACTGTCTTTTTCACAATAGGAATCATCCTCTGTTGCTCCATAAATTCACAGAAACAATGAATTTCAATTCTCTCTCAGGTCACCTGTTTCCTTCCCTACACAGCAGGTGCAGTGTAGCCATTTAAGCATCTGCCTTGTTGGTGACATACGTGACCACTGGTCATGAGTTTGAGGTGGAAGTAGTTTTGTGGGCAGAAGCTGCATTTTTCACAATGAACATAACAAAATGTGTTGTTTCCTCATGGGGGTTTGCTTGACCTTCCTCCCTGCCCTCACCCCGTAATGAAACTAAAAGTGTGTTTGATGAGGATGATTGAAAAGAAGATTTATGGGCCTGTGACATCTATTTAAGATGGGCGATAGTATCTCTGCGTTAATTTCACATTAGCTCTTGAAGTTTGGTTTCTCTCAGCTGTTGCAGGAAGCTGTTGACATGTGGCAGACCCGGGGTTTGAGTTGTGTTTCTCTTCTGGAGTTGCCTGCAGCCTGTGCTCTGCGTGTGCCGGGGGCCAGGCAGCACCGGGGGTGGCTGAGACGTTGACTTTTGCCAACTGACATGAGCTGTTAGATTGATTCTTTCAATCAGAAGTTTCAGTGGAATTGTGGAATAGTTTTTATTTACTTTTGGACAGGAATGTAATCATTTGTTTGTTTTTTTGGGGTTTTTTCCATTTTTTTAAGGAAATGCTTGGAAGTCCAGCATTGCGTCAGGTTGTATATTAGCACAATTTTCCTGCTTCTTGCACCCAATTGCTAAAAGCTCAGCTACTTAGGAGCAGGAAACCCCTTTGGAATTCAGTCTGAAGTGTCTAGTCTGTTGTTTCTTGACCACCCTTACAGAGGAATATAGTTTTGAAAATTAAATATAAACTTTGAAGTTTGAACACAGTTTTTCCAGTTGAAAAGAAATTCCATTTTGTTTTATTTAATAAGAAATCTGTTTGGGTTTCTGTTTCAATATAAGCTTTAACAGTGTTGAATAGGACCACTTTTCCTCTAAATTTGTTAAACTGTATCCTTTCCATTTGTGCTCAGCAAAGAAAAACTTAAATAGCTATTCCAAAAGGCAGAGATGAAAATGTATATTCTGCTCTATTTAGCTGTCCATTTGGGGATCAGGTCACTTTTTTCACCTTGCTTTTAGCAAAAGCAATGTCAGAAGAGACTACTGTCAAAGAACATAAAATAAAATCTGGTATATTCCCACAAATTATTTCTGGTTATGTTAATCTCAAGTATTTATTTACATTTAGAGCAGGGCCAAACTGTGAAACAGATGCCTGGAGATTTTTTAAAAACACTTATATGTACTTGGAAATTCTAATAAATTTTGTATGAAAACAGATGTTTGTGGATAAATAAGCCTTTTTGTTGTTTACACATATTCCACCAGAAAAATCTGTTTAATCTTGTTATTAAAACATTGCTCCTGAAAAATTGAGAGTTTGGGATAAAAGGATCTGCTGGGTCTTTTGTCTGAAATGCACCTACATTTGCTCATCTGTTTGGGGGCTGCTTAGCATTTAGGAGGGGGAAAGCTATTCTTTAGTTCGTGTATGAAAATGTACAATACTTTATATCAATTATTTGGCTGATTGCTGGAAATGCATTGGAGTGAGGGGGCACTGGCTAGTTCTGGCCTTCACTAATGGGAACATTTCAGATTGTGGATGGTAATTAAGTATAGAATGCGGAAAATTAGGCCAAAATTGAATAGAAATGAATAAGTATGTGTTCTGTTGTGCAGATGTTGGAAATAGATTATTTTGGATACCTCTTTCTATCTACATCTTATTTGGTTACCGTGTAAAATTCGGTCATACACCATGTAGATTGTTTCTCTTCCCATTACTTTCTCTGTTTTTATGTTGTGATGTATCTGTATAGGTAGTAATTTAGCAAAATATCCTGTCTGCCAGGTGTGGGAACTAGCTGATTGTATTGTAATACCAGATCATTACTTAATTCATATGCAACCTAGCCTAGCACATGGAAAGCATTATAAATCTATTTACAGTGGGGCTGGTCTGATGATAACATTGTATTAAATTCCCAGGTGAGGCAATTTAAGCAATTGCTTTGCCATGTGTAGGCCATGGAAATTAACTTCTCATATGCTTTAGTAATAGAGGAACTTCATTGGTATGCTCAGATTAGTGGTATAGCAGAATTCTTACAGTCTGGTTACGTGTACCCTGCTTCACATGTAGAATCATACAGGGGGGTGGTACTGCAGATCACAGATCTTAATTAGTTTAAGCTGAGTTAATTCATTTCAATTCTAATTTAGCTGGGCTTGCCTACGAACACATTCAGTTCTATTGGGAAATGTTAAGGCTTGGGTCAAGTAGACAGATTGTTTAAAGCCAAATTGCCAGACAGAACTGAGCAAGTGTATCTGTTTGAACAGGGCTTTAAGGAAATCACCCAATCAGTATGCAAAAATCCTGTTCATAAACCAGGAGAGATCTGCCTGGAATCAGAAATTCTTCCTTGTCAGAAGGTCTGGGTACTGTAGTACATTTAAAACAGCCCCTGAAACTTTCTGAGTGCTGAAGTTCTTGTAGAAAGTACCTTAACCCTTTTGTGTCTCTGTGTTTGGGCACATGCTATGCTCAAATGCAAACACATTCACTGAGCAAAACCATTTGTGTGCTTAGACTTTTTGTCTAGGTATATTCAAGAAAATATAAAATACAAGGAAAACTTCTATATATGACAGAGCTTTGCAGGCAAAAAACTCCACACAGAACCTCTTAAACCTATATTGAGCTGCCCAGAAACGCCTTGGATTACAAACTCTGTAAAGCTTCTGTCTTTTCCAGAAACATACATATAAAGTACCAGTAGACAGTGGTAACTGACAACTAAGACTAAAAATGTTGACAATTTCTTGATTTGCCTGGTTAGCTTATGTATAGAAGTCATTAACTATTTATAAAATGCATTATGAATTGGGTTCCTTCAAACTGCAGCAGTGTGTGACATTTCCAGCTCAAACTATCATTCTTGCATTTGGCTAAAGTATATATTTATAAACAGATGATGGTTATGAACTAAAAAATAAAAAATAAAAAAACCCCTTAATTATCAAGTTCAGACAAGCTGAACTAATCTTGATAGCCCTATTTAAAAGTGTTGGCCAATAATACTTTAATAAAAATAATAATAGTATTTCAAGATATTGATATTTTTGACAAATCCTGAAAGAATGAATGAACAATCTAGTTCAAAGACCTTTCCTTTTATGTTATTGATTCATTTGGTAGTGAAACTGTGATCAAAAGTAGTATCAAATTATTTATTGATTATGGCAAAGAGTTATACCTTATTGTGGCCAAAGCATTATTTCTTTTAATAATATTTATGATTTTTCAGATCATGACAGATTATTGCAATAAAAGAACAATGATACAAATACATTTATTAAGTTCAGTGGCAATGATAATAAAGGATTATAAAGGATGTCTAAAAATTGTATTGCTATTAACATTTATTTCCCATGAAGTATATTCTTTTTCCTTTCTCCCATGCAGGCTCTTAAGAATGAGAGTATCATCCAGTTATATCTTTCAAATAAATGATGTGTAATCAAGGACTCTTTCAGTCCCTACATATTATTAGGAAGCTTGTTCACTGCTCATGAAGCTCATGAAGCATCATGCTCCTCATCTCAGTCTAATAATGATAAATACATTCAACACTAACAGGATCAATAGGGCTGAGTAATTTTGTGAAATTGGGAGAAACTGTACAGTTGAACTGCTAGACCTCAAATGACGTCTTAAGATTGAATCTTAATCAGAAAAGAAGATTAGATATTTATTGGTATGTATTTGTAATTTCCTTCCTTGTTTGATGTGTATCAAATAAAAATAGAAAAATAATGTAATTGAGCAATCTATGCCAATTTGTTGGCTTTTTGGTGAGAAAAGAGAAAAACAAAACCTATCTCCATATGATATTCTTGCATACTGTGGAGTGTTTTAGTCCCCCATAGTGATGAAATGAATAATTTAAACAGGCAGCTCTGATACCACAGCCTGTTTAAAGGTTCTTATTTCCTTTAATGCTGTAGACTACTTTAGCTTGGTCAGTATGAAACTGTGACAGCTGAGATCTCTAAAAGATTTGCTACAATTCACCTCTTGCCGTGGGTCCGTGGTCCAAGGCTTTGTCCTTCCCACTTACATCTGTAGCTTTAGGATATGATCTAGATCGGAGCGCTGGCAAGTGAACCATGGATGTGTAAACATTGTAATTATCACGTCGGTAATAAAGGGGAGCCAAACAGCATGAAGAGCTAAAATGTTCAGCTCTGAGGTGACCCACACAAGGCTTTCTTCACTGCTAGTCCCTTGCACAAAGGGTGACCCACTTCCAGACCTCTCTGTTACTGAAATGGTGAATTTCCCTGTGCTCACTATAATTTCTAGTGTTTTTTCCTGTGCCTCAGTTCCAAGCGCAAGTTTTGGCATGATGGCCCAAGCAGGGAAGGTTTGAGGAGGGATTAATTTTTTCTGAGTTCCTACTGGTAGTCACTATCATGGCAGAGTGTGAAGGAAGTCCCCATCAATAAAGGAAGTCCCTGCAGCTTAGTTTTTGTTATCCTTGGGTTTCTTCCTCTGATGAGGTGTAAAAATTGCAGTAACTACTTCAAAAAGAAAAAAAAAAAGACAATATGTTTAAAATTCAATCCCTCCTTTAATGGTAAGTGTGGGAATATTAACTAAGTAATAGCCTATTATTTGGCTAACAGAGAAATTGAAAGCTGGGCTAACGTTCTCATTGCGGACTTTCCCATTGCTCCATTTAATCCTGTGCTGCCTTGGTAATCATCACACATTTGCTTTCCATTTCTTGCACTTGATCTAGTTTAGAATCAACATAATTATCAGTTCAAGAGGAAACCTGGTGCTCAAAAGCTGTGAATTTACTTAATATCCTGTCTGTCAAAACAATCCCATGGATGACTGTCTCAGTTCTATGGTGCTTCCATGAACTGCTGAAAACCAATGCTTCCTTGTGCTGTTATTTTCTCTCCTTTCTTTCACCCTTTAATTTCTGATCATTTCCCAGCAGCCTTAGCAGCATAGAAAATGTTTGTTAATTTTCTACATCTTTAAATTGAATCAGATATGTCACATGTGTGTCGTTCAGGTTTGGTTTTTGGTGTTTTTTTAATATGGGAAAAGCTCAGTCTTCCTTTCCTATCTGGTGGCATTGCTGCCATCACTGTTATCTTGCATTCTGTACCTGCTGGCAAGTGTTCTTCAGAAAAATGCATTTGGTTCCTGCACTGGCATTTTTTCAGCGTTCCTGCTATTAGTGTATATTGCCTCACATGTTACGTATCTTAAGCTTCAGAGAAGCTGCTTTCATTGCTGAAATGTTGAGGGTGTGACTGTCTTAGAAATAGTATAGTTTTGCCATGCAGATTTGTTAAGATACAGGAGTTGAAGAACTTTGTACTAACTTTCACTTGCAGATTTTTTTTTTTTTAATCAAATAGGTATCCATTAGGGGGCTCTCGAGGTTTAAGATGATCAGCCTTGATACCAATGGCTTCGGAGCTTTACTTCCTAACCCTTTTTTCTTTTTGTTTTACAGAAAAGGTCACGAATCGCCTACAGTGATGAGGTGCGGAATGAGCTCCTAGGGGATGACGGGAATTCCTCAGAGAACCAGGTAGGATGCTAATCAAGAAGCCCTAGTGGGTGGCTGGAGGGTGAAGGAGGTCACTGGCACACTGGGCGTCTCAAGCTGCTCCTTAACAGCATTAGCAACAACTCATGTGGAAGTGATACTGTTTAATGCAAAGCTGGGGTCTTAATCAACTTCAAAATGTTTCTTGGAGATCTTACATTTAACCCTTTAACTTGTGATCACTGTCTGCTATCTCAAAAAAAATCTTTTCTTCTCTTTTCTTTATTATTTAGTACTTAAGAAATAACTTGAAACACACTGTTTGCCGACAAAGCCAAGGTCTTCACCTCAAACACATGTAAAAGGAATAAAAAAGTACATAATGCAGCTTTGATAATAATGCAGTATAATTAAATCAACACTGGCAGGCAAAACAAATGAAAGTGCACTCTCAGAATTAGGCAGTATCCCACTCAGTTTCCTTGTGTGATTCCTTCTTTAACCAGATTTTCTCTCCTTGTACCAAAAACACAAGTTGTACTAATAAGAGTGTGCTTTCATAATGCGTGTTGTACTAGGATGCAGAGTGCTATCCACCTCTTTTAATGAATGGAAGCTTGATAATCCTGAGGCTTTTTTAAAGTCTTGTACCCGTATTGTTGTTCTGCATGCTACAGTGAGGATCCTGCTAGACTGCCGAAAACTGTAAAGGCAACACTTTATTCAGGAGACTTTGACCCACCTGTTAATGTTTCTTTTTGGGATGAAACTTGTTTGATGCTCTGTCTGAAAGGAGAGTATTTCTTTTCTTTCTGAAATTTATGTTATCGAAGTTTTGTATTTTTGGAGTTAGAAGTTAGCTGAAAGTTTTCCTACATGTCATATTTTCTCTTCTGACCAGATAGAATCCAAATTATTTTGCTAATGAAAGAAAAAAATGTTTAAATGTTTACATGATCAATGTGTTATTAAATAAGGAAATGGATCAGAACAATGTTCTGAAATTATTTTGTATCTTCTACGCTCAGTTTAGGCTCAGCTCCACTAAGGACAGAAACAATAAAGACTTGAAGACTTACCTGGTACCAGGATTTTCAAAACACAGACCCCATAACCCCAACCTTATACAGTATTTTAGACATGCTCTGTAAGTTTTAAACTCTGTAATAGTCTTTAGTTCATAACACAGGATACATTATCCGAAGACATAAGACTGGAGTATAGCAGATCTGATATCTATGTGAAGAATTAAATTAAAGAATTAAATTAAATTAAAGGACATTAATCTTCATATTTATATATGATAGAAAGGGGAGATTCCAAAATTTGAGTAAAATAAAGAGGGGGGGTTTATACCTAAATAATGAATTTATGGAGAAGATTATTTTTGCGAGAAGAGTTTCACAGTCTGGATGTCATGATTGTAAATGCAGTCCTGTGAAAGTCTTAAGATTCTCATTTTATTTCTCTTAAGGTGCTGCTACTTTTACATTTCAAGGAAAAAAGTGTGAATTCAGACATAAAAGGGCAATTGTGATAAGAAGCTTTACTTATAACAGAATATCTTATGTGTAGGGATGAGATAAAATATTTTATTTTCACTTTTTAAAGAATGTTTAAATAACTGGTTCATGTGACCGCTTTTTGTGACTGATGATCTTTTTTCTAAACTTGGTCAAAGAGACATGTTCTCATCTCAAGGAACTAAATGATACCTTCAACCATTTGTAAACTAAGGGCTTTTTCTCCCAAATGACCACTATTTAAATGGAGGAAAATTTTGGCTGCTGAAGGACTCTGCTATAGTTTTTTAGGTAACCAATATCTTTTTTTATAGCCCAACTTGAAATTATTACCTTTGTACCTTTTAAAGTTCTTCATTCCTTTCTTGAAAAATATAATGGAATAGCACTGTAAAGGAGTCACATAGTTGATTTTAAATATGTGATTACCAGTATCTTTAAAATACATTATTTATTACGTTGTTTCAATAATAAATATCACATTCTTTTTCTTATTAAGTATCTTTATTTGTATCTTTATTTAATATCTGTTCCTATAAACATGTAGCTGTGGGTGCCAGCAGTTAGTGCAGAGACTTCAGCTGGTATTGAGCTTATTAGAATGCACAGCTTTCAAAATGAAGTGTAAGGTTTGGGTACTTACCAGACACTGAACACGAGATATTGTCATGTTTAACTCAATAACCCCAGGTCTAATACACTTTCACTCCTATACATAATTATATCAATAGAAAACTTGGAGTAATCATGAAAGGATGCTCAGGTATGACTTAAAGCCATGTGAAATATTTGAAGATGTTTCAAATGCTTGCTTTTGTTTTGTCTGATGGAAATAAATATAGGTACCTGGACTGATCCCGACCCTAATATTGTAGGATTTTTACTTCTCAATCTGTTTGGATTAGGTTAAATTAGTTTAACTGAAAAATGGTAGGTTTTTTCCCCCAATTCAGTCACCAACTGTGAAAGGGGAGAGAAAGGATTCCTTTTCTGACAGAGGAGGTATTGAAAAAAGTTGCCAACTCAGAATTGCTCCTGTACCAAACCATAAATATTGGTAAAATCTGCCAATAGAAATATTGAATATCTGGGTAGTCAGGGTTGTTACCCAGGGGCAAGCAAGAGATATGAGTTGTTGGTCTCTGTTACCATGATAAACATTTGCATGATGTTTCTGGTGGAGAGAGAAGACAAAGGGAACTTAATGCTTGCTGGCTGATATGACCATATTAAAAATCGAGAAATAAAACAGGTCACTATGGAAAAATAAATGATCTGGGTCTTTTCCTCACCTTCTCTTTTTTTGGTTGAGTTTCAAAGGTACAATTACAGCAAACCACATCCAAGTTATAAGCTGTAATGAATAGGATGATAGGTATGAGTTTCCAGTTGTCCTCTCAGGAAGAGAGATTGAAGTATGAAGAACAGATTGAAGAGTAGCTAATGGGGATATGTCTTTTGTCTTCATTTTCCCAACATGTCTCACAGAAGTAGCAGTCATTGTGACTAGATGACACTTAGAATAACTTGGAATACAATTCCCTTATAATGATTATACCTGGATGTAACTGCTTTTAACAGATAGTTCATATAGAAATTTCCTGTAAGAAGTTGTAAGAATGATATAATTCTGCTCCTGAAAGCTTCTTTTTTAATAAATGCAACTTTTTTTCATGAGATGGATAGTGATATAGTGCTCTTAATGCACATAGAGTTCAGTAAAGTCACTGCTTAACATATTTTAATTTCCTCTTAAGTTGAATCATGGGAATGTAGTCAGATAAGACACTCAGAGGTTAAAAATCAAGAAACGTCCCTTCTTGCATCAAAAGAACCCCCCCACCTCACAAACCAAATCCCAAAAATTTACTGTATGCACTGGGTTATTATATCTTTTCCAAGAGGGTCTTAAATAGGCTCTGTTGCTTTCAAGTTTTGTTTATCATCCTGGCCACCAACATTTAGCCAATCCCTTGAAAGTTTTGAGTTTTTCAGTGCAGTGAGACACTACCTAAAGTTGTAACTTCACTTTAATAATAATAGAACTGTTTTATGTAGCAATTCATATGTTTTTGAAGAAGTGTATGTTAGGTTAAATCAGAAATCTCTCTTGACCGACATTATGTGAGGTTCAATATTATCAACTTTCTTGAGGTGTAACAGTGTTCCTTTCTCTTTTGCAGCTATTTTCATTAATAAGTTTAAATAAATTCACATTGGGTTAAACTGCATATCCATATACACATACATTCTATATGTGATTCGCGGTGAACAAATATTTTGTGTCTACTTAATTTCTGACTACAAAGTTGTGATAATATTAGATTTGGGCTTGCTGTGCATAAAGTGTGTCAAACTTCAGCTACAGACCAGGGGGTGAAGTTGGTCAATTTAATTCGCCAAGATCTAAAGAAGGTCGGTATCATTTCATATAGCCCTGGCAGAGCAGATCATTACCAGACACAAATCTGTTCGTTACATGCCGAGGGTTTATAGCAAAATAAATAGACTGTCATCATAAGTTCAGAAAATTGTGTGTTCGACCCACGATAATGTGTAAAGGGCGTTTAATAGAGTTCAGCATTTATTCGTTATCTATATGCGGACAGAGACGGCGGTGGCGTTATCAGCTTTTTAAAAAAAATTCGGTAGTTTTCTGTGTCACATGACAAGCCTCGCGGCCACACGCGTGCGTGCACACTCACACACACTCACACACATCCCATCTCCCTCCCTCGCTCTCTGTGGTGCAGTTTTGATTTTAGTCACAGCAGAAGGCTTAGCCACAAGAGATTCCACTGGTTCAAACCAGCGTAAACCAGACTTTCCTTTTTTTTTTTTTAGCCTACAAAGGAACAGATTACTTCTTGTATCGAATTCTGTATTGCAAAAAAAAAAAAAAAAAAAAAAATCTTTGTTTCAAAAATATGCTGATTATCATAACCTAAAATGGTGGCTGCACATGGTTTAACGCTGTTTACAGTTCAGGAGTGAGCATAATAAAAATAATGTTTCAAAATAGAAATGTAAAGGTAACACATTTTCATCAAGAGCATTGTTAAATGGGGGAAAAATACGTCTTTTGTTAATTTGAATGAATATCTTTCAGCCAATGTTAGGAAAAACCCAACCCTCTCCCATTACTTAGCTTAGCTGCAAATCCCATGCAGAGCTTAAATTCAGCCATGCAGCACAAACAAGATAGAACATTTTTGTTTGGGACCTATTGAAAAAACAAATGTGCAGCATTTTAAAACTCTCATTGATTATAGCAGGGTGGCATGCCCGGACGGGCTCTATTGCGGGAGAGTCGTTTTAAACTTTGGCCCTTTAAGTATCATAGTCAACTGAAGAATGGTGGCCTCAGAAAGAAAAGATAGCTGTGTGATCAACTCCCAGATCGTCTCTTTCTAAAGAGCCTTAATGTTTGCCTTTTTGGGGAAAAAAGGGGGGGAAGAGCTGGAGAAAGAGACCAATTTATGATAGGCCAAGCACTTGAATACAAGCGCTGCTTCGGCCGGCAATGCAGTTTTCTTTATACCAAATCCTAGGAAAGTTCCTTTGGCTCAGTGCAGAGGAGCTGGCCCAGTTCAGGTCGGGTGGTGTAGGAGCCCTCCTAATTACACCTCCTTAGAGCCTCTTGTCCCTTTTGGTGACGGGGTGAGGCAAACCTTCAGGTTTAGATGAGCCATATGAAACAATAGAGAGTGATGGAGGTTCTTTTGTTTCCTTCACCCTGGTGAGACTTTATTAGTAGCAAACATTCTCAGCTTACACATGTGTTGAAAATTAGTGTTATGAAACTGTAGGTGAAGTATAAGCATAAAGTGAGATAATTGTGTAGCTGTTGTAATTTCGAACTGGAATCGGTGAGAGAACTGTAATTTTCTATAAAGGGCCATTCTTGTGCAGATATTCGTTGTGAGTAATTACACATTTTGTTCCAGTACAAATAATTTATCTGTTTCTCTAAGGGGCAAGTATATTACAACATAGCTTGATAATCAGGCTGGGGTTTTATTTAGTTTTATAGTAAAGCTTCCAGAGCAATATTATTAGTGCTCGTATTAGATTGTGTTGATCTACAAACATAAGTATATAAATATAAATTTATATACTATTTAAGCAAACACACATACTCTATGTGTGTATATATGTACACAATATAATGGTCTGGATCAAGAACATGGTCTTTTCTGAGGGAAATACGTTTTGTGTTGTTCCCTATTCCTTTGTCTATTTTTACATATGCTGTTCAATAAAACATAGTTCTGAGCCATTTAACTAAGCTGCTTATTTTTTTTAATTTTAACCTGGCAAAAACCCTCAGTATGAAGATCAATCATAAAATTAAATAATATAGTTACAGTAGAACTCAGGTATATAAAAATTGAAATACTGAGATACATGCTGTAAAGATGCAGTCATCTATTAATAAGTTAGATCTGCTAGTAAAATAAGAAATCAGTTGTCACAACTAAAATATACAGAAAACATTCTGAAAACTTGTATATACAAAACCACTTCAGCTGTACAATCTTCGAAGAGAGGAATAGTAAACTTGTTTTTTTCTTTATAATATAGACTTCTATGAAGTCATTCCCCTTTATTTCATGATGGTGTCTTAGATGTGGTTTAAAAGAGAATTTCACACTATTCTCTTTGTTTAATGTGACAGTGTGAGAAAGTGATCTTTATTCGTTCAAAAAACTCTGCATGTAGTCTATGTTTAGGTTCTTTTAATGTGTTTGTCTGTGATTTTTAAATGCTAAACATGTAAACAGATAAATTGTCAATGTTAATTCTGTATCCTGTCACACAACTGATCTTTCTTTCCTGCCATTTCTTTCCTTTTTATCTTTTTTGTGCGTTCATGTTGCAGTTGATAAAATTACGTGAAGAGGTGAGTACTTTCTTGCTTTTTGTTGTCTAGCTTTCCCTTTAAAGCTGAGTTTCTAAATCTGAAGTAGATCTTTTTGTTCATTGTTGCAGGGAAATCTACACAAAGCAAAAATATTGATTACATTCCTTTAAAATATTCACTGTTGTGCCTCTTTTTCCCTAATAATTGTATACTTACTTAGGAATCTCTAGATCAAACCTTAGAAATTAACATTCTTTGATAGTGGAATTTTTTTAAAAGGCACTAGAAAAAGAAGGGTGGAAAAAAAAGCTCTATTATTTGATCTCTCCAAGAATACCATGATCAAATCAGGAACAGTAATAATCATGTTTGCATCACAAAATCTTTGATAGGGAAAGTACATTTATACACTGGTATTGAAAGTGAAAGCATTGCTTTGGTATAAACCTTTGCTGAAACATTTTTAAAATTACCCAGTATTTCACAGTGTTTTGAGTTTGGTGCGAGGTATTTAAATAACTTATGTGTTATATTTGCTATTGTACATCCACTGAAAATACAGTAGAGGTAGAGAGACCTACACACATATCAATATTTATTATTTATTTGTGAGTGCTGTAGATCTGTAGGTGTAACACTAGAGATCAGTATTCCAGAACACCTTTCTTCCAGTTATAAAATGACTCATAAATATTTAGAAAGAAGCCTGTTTTAACGGTCATTTCCTCAAATGTTTCAGTATATTTTCTGAAATTAATCTCTGCTTTTGCTTACTGTTGTAGCAAAGCAGGTATTTGAGCTGCTGGTTTTTTTTATTATTTCCTAGTAACCACTGAAAAGAAGGGCTGAGTAAAGTCAAGTTTACTTACAGGTCACATTTCTGAAGGATTTCATACGGAGAGCTTGGACCAGTGAAGTATTTGAATAAATATATTTAGAAGGATAGTACTTTAACATCACATATTTGTCTGGCATCTTCTTTGTGGAACATGTGTGCCCAGTAATGTGTCAGTAATATATACTGAACTCTGCAGGAAAGGATTTGTAAGTTTTAGAAATGGTGATGACAAAGAATTGCAAAGTAACCAGATTAAGGGCAATTACAGAGAATTCTTAAAAACAGGTAGATATTTGTGATACAAAGATTCTTCACTAGTTCCCCGAATGATTTATTTTCCTCCTCTTCTCATAGAGATGATATTAATATGTAAAAGCTACAGAGTAAAAGAGTTAGCAAAAAAAATTAAATAAAATAAACACGTAACCACATGAAAGCCTTCCCACCACTGCTGAGCTCCCCTCCCCAATAGTCCCAGTATTTAAACAGATGACAGTATTGTTGCAAGGGTTTGTATAGCCTGATTTCTGAGGTTTTTCAGAAGAACAAGGTTCATTTTCCCATCCCTTTAACAACCCCTGTATGTCGGCTCCTGTGCTTTTGCGAAGACTGCAGTAGGATCATTTCTGTTTGCAAACATAAGATTATAGTTTTATAAAGATGCCTAATTTTTAAATCCACTCTGAAAATTTAATTACATGTAAACAACAAAGCTGCTGTTTATCTGCTTTTCTTTTTGAAATAGCTATGAAGACGTAAGGAAATTCAGGGTATTATTGCAAAGGGCTGCAACTAGGGAACTATACTGAACTCAGTGATACCTTTTGGATTTTATAAATCCTCTCTGTTAGCCACCTAAAAAAAATTGACATTGCTTCTGGAAATTTTCTTTATTTTGTTTTTGCTTTTCCCTGCTAGCTTCTTAAGTTACTTTTTCTTCTCTCTGCATATGGTGAAAGCAGCAGAAAATTAACTAAATGAAGGGATTTATTACATTGTCTTGAAAAAAATTGTGCAGGTAGAGAGAAAAATAATTTAAACCCCAATTGTTGGCATTCCGTTCTCTGCATGTAGGCACCCACTCTGTGTTGGATAGGTTGTAAATGCAGTGGTGTTTTTATATCCAATGCAAAATGCACATTAAAGTTTAAATGAAGGCTAGTACAGTGACTCAGGCATAATTCTTAGCTCGTCACAGAGCGAAACATCAAGGCATCCCCAATTATAGTTCTCCTAAGGAGGTATGAAGTGATCTTAAAAGAAATTGTGGTTTGCCGTACTGTTTGTTAATAAAACCTGGGCTTCCTCTCATTACAAGGCTCTATTCTCGCACTCTTGCCGTACACAGGCTTCCATGGAGGCTGTGTCGCTCTGTCTTTTGAGCTCCTGAGATCTCAGTTTGAATCCAGCCCACATGGAATGACTAAATCTCTAGTGATAGTGTGCCACTTTGCAAAACTTCCTTATATAACTCCAGATAGAAGCTGTTTCTGAAGCTGCAAGACAGACTGAATCACCTCGCTACCCCCTCACAGAGTGCAGGGAATACTGTGGGAGAAGGAGTTTGGGGAGGGGTGGGAAGCAGTTGAAAGTATCAGCTGCTGCTATAGGGCATTGATTTCATGTCCAAAGGACAGGGTGCCTCCAAATCCAAACAATGTAAATGACACCACCCTTTATAATAAAATTAGGTTTCATTATAGAATGAAACTGCAGAGGCTCTGCAATCAAGTTAAGAAACGGCTCTGAGTTAGTGTTAGCACCGAGTTCACAGGGCTTTAGTATTCTAATTGCTCGCAGTAAGACTGAACTGGGATGGTAATTTATTTTATTTAAATGTGGCTTAAATGGTATAGAAAAATATGCAGTGAAACACTAATTCTTTCTGTTGGGTAGCTCTTTTACCTTATGATGTGAAATCTGATTTTTTCCCCCTGTCTCCCTTAACATAGCGGATAGTGTTTTCATTTCCCATATACAGCCCTGTACATCTGTCTGTGATCAGTGTTCTACTCCTTGTGCTCCACTCCCAGCCTTTGGTAGCTTTTTGAGTATCTCTTCTCTAACTTTTAGGATTCTTACCCTCAAGTCTCCTTCTTTTTATAATCCATACCTCCCACCCTCTTCCCCTTCTACTTTTCTTTCTTGAGAGTCATCTATATGAGTATTAGGTTTCTGAGGGGTTTGGGTTTTTACAAAGTTTAAAATATTTAACACTAGTTCAATATCATTTGAAGGGGTACTATTTGGAGAAAGGCACCATACTATTTTTTTCTTCATAATGAGCAATGGAGAGGAACCAGCAGATGTTATGAAAAGATGCCTTTTTAAAAATAATTAAGCAAAATTAACACTAATTATCTAGATTGACCATGAGTACTAAGAACACGCACCACTCTAGTTGCTGTCATGATTTCAATTAAAGCATTGTAGCTTGTGGTTTTAAATTTTAGTAAGTGCTTGCGCTGATTATTTTTTTCTTGGTGGCCTGCCCCCCATGAATGCAAAAGCCTTTTTTGCAATTTACTCTTAACCTATCCACTGTGTATTAGACAACTCTATTAATTATTATAGACTGTTATTGCAGCTTTCCTGACCTTCACATTGGGTCCTGTCTATGCTGATCTAAATGCATTGTTTTAATGATTTCCAAAAAAAGAAAAGGAGAGGGGGGAAAAAAAAAAAAAAGAAAAAATTCAAGGCAAGCTTTGATGTGGCTTTAGCTGCCTCGATCGTCTGGCCGCATCTCAGAGATGTGTCACCTATGCCGGGAGGGAATAGGGAAATCACGTTTTGAATGGTAATGATAACATACTAATCACTTCCTTTCTTTGAAGATAGAAGCGAGATATTCTGTCAGCATCCCTGGCTGCTAGAGCTTGGAGGCACTGGTCTAGGTGTATTAGCTTAAGTGTGCATGTCAATACAGCTTGCATCTCCCAAGATCCATAGGGGCTCATTAGAGCAAGGTAGATCGTTTCAGTAGACAGCCACTCAGATAATATGTATGGCACCTCCTTTTTTTATTATTATTAGAAAGCATTTCTTCCATTTTAAAATGACATCTGTCAACAAGGCAAAGTTGTAGGAAATATTTTTTGACAAATATCCAAAATGTGGTTTTGGGGTAAAGGAGTTCTTGGAAAGGTGTGTGTGATTACTGGGAGGGAGAAGGGGTGGCTTATATTTTTGATGACTTGATTAGAACTAGTCCAGGATCAAATTTTCAAAGGTGGTGAGCTTACATGGTGAAATGTTGGTGTTTTGGATGGAGGGAAAGCTAATGAAAATAATTATTTCATTTTTTCACCATTGCAGACTCCCCAAGTAAAAACTTATCAAAAGATGCATTTTTACCACAGTTTATTGGTATCTGATAAATGGACAAATGACTTCTGGGAAAAAATTTTTATACCTGCATCTGTGTATATTATTTATATATTCACATATATTTAGGCATAAGAGATGTAAATCAAGAAACCAGTGTTTTGTTTCTACATCTTTTTACATCAAACAGTCTGAAGAATATTCATGCTGTTCAGTATGCTGTATGAATAGCTTGTTGTTTTTAATCACCTCACTTGAGTAGTGCATATAAAGGAAATATATTGTCTGCTGAAAATTAAGTTCATATTAAAAACTACCACTTGCATTTAAAGTGATGGTTTCATCAAACTGTAGTTGAATAGAAATCATGGGTGCTTGCATGCACATGTCAGAGAAAAATCTATTTTGGAAATGCTCTTCAGACAGGTTTCCCATGTAATAGTTGCATTCTGATTTGTGGGTTGATGTAAGAAGAGTGAAGCACATATTCCATGTTTCAAAACAAAAATGATTGGTACATATAATTATGATTGATCATAGAACCTGCCCCTTCCAGTGGTCCTTGTAACAGACTGTTCCATAAAATATACGTGGATATTTTTATGTTTTGGAATATGAAAGCACAATTAAAAAGGGGGAGAGAACATTGTAGGCTGCTGCCTGATTTTTTTTTTTCTCTCTCTCTTCCTTTTTCTTTTTCAGAGGGCACATCTGCTCGATAACACAGAGAGGCTGGAAAGGTCATCTCGGAGACTAGAGGCTGGATACCAAATAGCAGTGGAAACCGGTAAGAATTCTGAGAGTGAGCAAATTGTCTTGCTTATGCACAGCAGTCTTCACAACACATGACATTTCAGGGAAACTTCAAAGGCGAAACAGAGACAGCAGCCCGAGATGTGGTTTACATATTGGGGAGACAATTGGGAGCTTATTTGCGCTTATCTTTTTTCAAGTTAAAAGGCATGACATCTACTGAAAACAGTTCCTGAGGTTTAAAAGTATACATCTGAAAAGAGATGGAATACTTCGTCTAAATTCTACATTTGTCTTAATATGCAGTTACATGTTGTCAGTTTACCCACCCGCAATGATTGCTAGCACACACTGCAGACTCCAGTTGTTTTTGTCTTTTACTTTCATTCATACATGTAAAAAAAAAAATTAATTTTAGTAAATGTATAAGATATTAACTACACATGATATATATAATAAGGTTATCAGCTCAAATTTCTTGCAATCAGTTTAGTGACTGATTATGCAGCTCTTTCTGTGCAATGACAGAAATAAACAGATCACATCCCTCAATATACAGATGGAATAAAATTAAGGGGGAAGGCTAAACTGCAGCGCAATTATTGAATTAGTGGGGTTTTTAATTGACTATAACTTTCCAGTTTATGTGTTTCAAAATGTTTTTACTAAATTTTCACTAAGCAATTTATAGTGTTTTGGTGTTTTTTTAAACCAGCAATAGTTAAGCCTTCAAAGTCTAATCCCCTTAAATAAAGCTTGTGCAAAGTTGAAGAAAGTTTCGGAAAATGTATGTTTGAGCCGTGAATAATTTTCTGGCTGAGAGTCCCGATTATTTGATACATATCCAAAATATTTTTTAGAATTCGAACCTTATAAAAGGTAAATTGAGTTAAACCCTTATAGAGTTAAATATGGCCATGCTAAATAAATGGTATTACTAAAGCGCCTGCATTTTAATCATTCTGGGCTTAGTGCTGTGCACAATAATGAAATGGATGTATGGAACATACAGTGCAGAATTTGGAGGGTACAATGAGCATTAATTCTTTTGTGTATTATATAGACAGACATATGATGGCAATTAAGTTTGCTTTCCTGCAGATTTTCTATAAATGGTCAGTAACTTGTTTTTAGAAGGACTATTTTAAACTTGTCAAAAATGGTTCCTGATCTGCTTTACTTGAGCCTGGATCTTTCACAAAGAAGCAGCATATCAAAATTCAGACTGATCCTTTTGTGGAGGAGATATCTTATATCCTTTTTTACTCCATGTGGAATTTGTTTTATGGAGATGATGATCATGTTAACTTCGGTTGCATATCTCCATGGTGAAATTTCTGAGAAATATGGTTGGAGTGCAAATGTATATTTATATGGAAACAGTGTCTTTCGGTATCAAAATCAGGTGAAACTGCATTGAATTCCATAGAGTCGCTAATTCACCCCATCTTTGTGTCTGCCTCTACTTTTTATCTCATGCACAGAGAGAGAGAAAGAGAGAGAGACGTGTATAATTCTTGTTCTCAAAACTCTGTGGAGACTAGGAGTGGAGTGATATTATATGACTTATTAATATTAAATAATTTTGAGATGATGACTCTGGAAATATTGACTTCGTTGTAATGTAGATTTTTTCTGAATATTTTTATGGAAACTGATAAATTATTTTAATCCTGGCATGGATCACAATGATTCTAGGCATAAGAGAATTTAGATTGATTCAGTGCAACGAAAGAACTTATTTTGGAATTACTTTTGATTGTCCTGTGTTGAGGTGTCACAAGAAAATAAAACAAAACATTTTCAGTTCTTCTTTGAGCAGACTCCTCAAACCATATCTTGCCTTTTTATTACTTCTATTGCATAAAGAGCTTCTCTACACAGCACTGGTGAGGCCACTTCCATAGTGCTGTTTCCAGGTCTGGGCTCCCCTGTAGAAGAAAGGCATTGTCTTATTGCAGTGAGTCCAGGAAAGAACCATGAACAGAATTAAGGGACTGGAGCTTCTTTCATGTGAGGAGAGGCTGAGAAAGCAAACGGTGTTCAGTGTGCAGAAGAGAAGGCTCCAGAGGACTTTATCAATGTCTGCAAATAGCTGATGGATTAGAATGAAGCCAGACTCCCCTCAGTAATATCCAGTGACAGGACAAGAGGCTCAAATTATAACCTGTGAAATTCCATCAGAACATGATAATATTTTACTGTGGTAATGGTCAATTAGTGAAATAGGTAGCTCAGAGTGATTGTCAACTCTCCATCTCAGAAGAGACTCAAAATCCAGGTGAGCACGGTCTTGACTCTGGGTGACTTTAGGGCAGAGTGTTGGACAAAGCGACCTCAAGAAGTCCCTTCCCAGCTCAGCCATTCTGTGATTCTGTGAGGTGGATGTGACAACCCTTAAGTTTCTACTTTATTTATGTGGTATCTTTTTACAATTATGGATATGTATGTTGGATACTGTAATGAAGCTGGATGATTTTCACCTCTGGAATAATTCACATTTGGGTCTTTTTTATTACCTTAATCAGCAAAAATACATATACTATTTTAACCTGCCCTTGTGATCATCTAGGGATTAATCTGACATCACATAACTAATTTTATGCAATTTCACATTACAATTCCTGAAACTTGCCATGATAAATTAGAAGCTTTTTTCCTGTTTGCATCTCTAAATTGATAAGCCCTTTCATCTTATGTACAGTTGTTCATACAAGCTGAGATCTATTGGAAGGTCTGACTTCTTTCTTTGAGCGGTGTCACTGATTCATGGCTTCAGTGGTGTCTGAACAGGATGCCACTTATGTCACCATCTCTAAGGCAATCCAGCACTGTCAGGCTTTCGTACTTTGTCTGCTGTCATCTGTTGATGCTGAGGATGTTTAAATCTATGCAGAAACCTCCTGAAGGACTACGCAAAGCCTTGAGCATCTGGCAGCTGGTTCTGGAGTACTCAAGGCCTACTGTAAGCAGAGGAACATTATTCTAAACATTTGTAGGGGTATGTTGCAAATTTAACAGGTGTTTGAGAAGCTGATTTGGTACACCTGTGAGTTAATCAGAGCACTTACTTTTAAATTGCTAAATTTTATGGCAAAACCACAGCGGAAATCTCTCAAGACATGAAGAGAAACCATCAGCTGTTTGAATCTCAGAGGTCTCCATTGTTTGTACCAAGTGGGGGAAGTTTTTAATAACGGCTGATAATACCACAAAGTGCACTCATCTGCTTTTTAAATTTAAAACACTGTTTTAAAGAATGTTTCTTTTTTATTTTTCTGGCTTTATGTTAAAATCTGCTTTGCCTGTAAGAGACAAGTTTACAGCCTTGTAAGTAGGCATTTCCAACACTGCTCATTATTTGCAACTCTGCAACTCAATTTTCTTAATTTCAGGCCACTTAGTCTGACCATGTAGCCTCAGAATATTAGAAAGATTTTAAGAATGCATGAGAATTGCTGTTTTCAGTCAAAAAGAGAGCTCATCAAATTAATCTTGATTAATCAAAAAATTCTTCCTGTTTTTGAGGGGGCATGATTCTATTCCCTATGATCAGATTTCCACAGCACCAAAATGAATTCTAGAACTCCCTTATTTTGTCTGCAGAATGTAGAATAATAAGGCATACCCTTCTTTGTTGAGTCTTGGATATGTTTGCTCTGACAGGAGTATTTTGAATGAGGAGTAATTTAAAATAAAATGCTTCATTCATCTTCAGTGATAAAATTGGCATGGAAATGTAAAACACTTTCAGGGA
This sequence comes from Sitta carolinensis, assembly GCA_032173965.1. Classification (NCBI taxonomy): domain Eukaryota; kingdom Metazoa; phylum Chordata; class Aves; order Passeriformes; family Sittidae; genus Sitta; species Sitta carolinensis. The sequence goes on from CM063287.1 coordinate 26,451,215, forward strand.
GAAGAAGAGCACACCTTGTTGTAGAGGACCATTGTACACTGCAGTTGAGTTGCTTTCACTAAGTTCTTCTCAACTGCCAGATTTTTTCCAGGAAAAAACCCATGGTGTTTATATAATGTAGGTTTCACCTTGTCTCAGGACAATGTAAGAGAGAGAGAGATCCAATCACTGAATACTGTCCAGGATTTTAAGGAAAAACTATGTTGCAAGTGTTTAATTTTTTTCCTTCATCACCCTTAGATATTTCTATAGCTTTCAGTGCATGCAATTTGAGAAGTGTTGAGCTTGCCTCTATGAGTGATGGTTATTGGATATTATGCTGTGGCTCTGAATATCTTTGAAATATCTATGCTACTAGAAGACTTTGTGGATAATATATCTATTCTTCATAGTTAATCTTTAAATTTTTTTCTTGGCTTCCATTTGTATAACACTTTCGTAGCATGTAAACATGGTGTTTTAGAAGTAAAGAAATCAAAGGAAGAAAAAGTCCCCTGTTCCATATACAGAAAATCATTCTGAAACTTGAATTGAGCTAGCTTAAATATTTTTTTTTTTCAATCCTCCTTACTCGTTGGGAATCTAAGGAACTCTGAAACAGTTAAAGGAGAAATATCTCTCAGCAAGAATCACAACAGCTAATTTTCCACCCTTGTGTGACATAAATAATCTTTGTTACTAAGGGATCCAAGCAAATTTCAGTGGCTTTCACCTGTTGTAATGTAATGGACTACAGTCAAACTTTCTTCTCTGAACTGAGCCATAAATACATAATGTAATGTTGAGGTGGCCTACAGGCAGATGGTCAGACCCACCTCGAAGCATTGGCAGCCTGTTTGCTGGAAAGTAAATAGGAACCTCTCTAGACAAAGATGTGTGTTTGCTTCTTCATGAAATAATATTAGTTATTGTCTTACCTGGATGCAGCACTAAGTGAAAGTGCAGTGAACAGATCAGTGAAAGTTTGTTAACATATGTTTATAAGGTGCTTCTGTGAAGGCAGGAGTCTTCAATTTCAGTGACTTTAGCATGACAAGGGAACTGTTTTAACACAACTCCAGGAGGTGTCCTGCCAGATATGAGTAAATGAATTTGATGAACAAGCACGTTGTCCACAGCAGCATGTCACAAATTTGTATTTCTTACTCTTTTACTGATGGAGCAATCTGAATCCCCAAGCAGTTGCCCTGAAGGATCTTCTCCCTCCATATTTCATGGGTGGTTGTGCTGTTCAGGTGTCATAACTGAGATGCTCACCAGAATTGTCATAACATATGTGAAACTATTAAATTAAAATAAGTATTTTGACTAAACTGTTTCCATTCCATTACGGTTGCGAGAGCTGGAGTTTACTTTACAGGTGCAATAGAATTAAAAAGTGTTTGCTCAGCCTAGAAAAGCTGTAAATGGCTCTAACATCCAATGCTAATTTAACAAAATAACAAATCCTAATGATCATACATATAGGGCTACATTAGACTGGTGGAAAGGTTGCTGTTTCTCCTATGTTGGAATTTGGTATGCTTAGTAATTTATTTGAATTAGTTAATATCTCTTCAACCTTCACAGTCCTGTTCTGTCTTCAGGTGCATGCATATTCTGATTACATTTGAGCTCCAAATAACTAAGAGTAAGGAAATTGAAACCAAGTTTTAAAAAACAGGACCTTGCTTCCAGTGCCCCTTCCTTTAAATAAAAAAGACTACTCCTGTCCTAGATATTTACACTTAATATCTACCTATTTCATCTCTAATGAATTATTCATACATGTATATGTGAATACTGTGTGTAAAACCTTTCATTAGAGAAAGAGGGCTTCTGAGTTCTGGAGCATATACCAATATCTCCTCCTCAGGTGTTTCTTTGATATGCCAGAACATCTTTCTACTGAAATCTTAATCCAAAGTTTCTATAGTGAAATGAGTTTTTATGCAGTTTCCAGTCACCATCAGAGAGAGCTTTTTCATGATCCCTGTTTCTTCTGCTAGCAGCAGTATTTCATGTTTCATATATAATTTTTTTTTCTTTTCTGGCTGATTTCTATTAAAATCTGTTTATTGTTTCAGAAATTCATTTTGAAGTGGCATATTGCATTCCTACATCTCTAAGCCCTCTGCCCTTCTTCGTAGTCTGGGCTTTAAAGTGGTGAGGGGGAAGAAATAGTGAGAGATTTTTGTTTCGAGGGATGTCAGGCCTCAGGAGTATCCCAGCTGCACGGTCATGTTTGGGTTGTGCTGCTGCCTTGTAATAAACAGTCAGAAGCAGCATTGGAGGGCATGGAGAGACCAAACTACTCAGTTTCCATTCCTTAGTATTTTACCATGCAGTTGTTGATACCAGGGAAGGGCTTTTTACACCTTCAGTTTTAATATTTCCTGCTGCTTCCTTGCTTGTCCAGTCACCGAGCTGCTCCCTACAGCTCCCTGCTGCCACCCACTCCCACCCTTCCCAGTATGTACTCCTTTGCATATTAATTCAAATTCTGTCACCATCCCAATTGTCCTTAGCTCTCTGTTTCATCTTAAGGATTTGATTCAGCAGCAGTATGGCCTTGCACCTTTGTGGTCATGAAAAGTTTATCCAGTAACTCAACCAGCATTGTCTAGTGCTATTCAAAGTCTGTTCCCTCTCTCTGTGGCCCTCTGGATTTCCATGTGTTGTTTCAAATGTGGGATAGAGATTATTTTAGTATTTTCTTGTATTTTTAAATACATAAAGTATTTATCATAAAGTAAGGAATTTGTGAATTTTCATTAATTTTCAGTGTTGTCCTCAACTGCTGCCAAAAATCCCTTTCCAACTACTTTTTTTAAGAGATGAGGAAAAACTTACTTTATAGAGTTGTCAGACCATTTCTGTTAAAAGATTATCTTTTGGTACTCAGCACCTTTCAACTGGATTTCCAATAAAGAGAGGGCTTATCTTTTACCTCAGTAGGTTTGGGATTATATCATTAATACAGCAAATAAGGAATGTCAAATCTGTTCAGTAGTACAGATTTGCCAAGTTACGGTAGGAAAAAATTGTGATCCAAATTTGACCATTTTGCCCTCTGTTTTGGAGGAAGTCACAGGTTATTTTACATGTGCAGAAATTCATTATTGTAACATATATCATGGGACAACTTAACTTCAGTCTTGTTAGGAGCTCACATCTGGTTGAAGTTTGCTTAAGACTGATTTTTGCATGAATAAACATTGCAGTAACCTTATAAAGATGCTTTATTATATGTAATAGGAACATAGTTTTGTGAATTTTTATTCCATGCTAGAATGATGAAAAGGTTTTTTTTTTCAGTTATCAGGAATTTTATCTGTAAATACTTCCCATGTGTATGCCAGACAAATAATCACACAGGCTAAAATCTGTATATATTTGTTTTCACAAATACCTTGCATTTGTTGTAGAATACCTGTGAATAATATTAATATCTGAATTGTTAGATGAACTCAGAAGATAACATTAAAGCATTATTTTACAGGCCCTCTATTGGATCTCCTGTACTGCGTAGACTGTTGTATAGGAAATAACCTCTAACTGAATCAGAGAAAACAGTATTTCAAAAAATAATTTCTTGGGGGCTTGACCCTCTTTCTTTAATGTATTTATTCATATAAGATGGTGTTTATTGATGAAGGTATTCATTGTAGCTTATTCCTAAGTCTGTGGTAAAGCTTTTGAAGACTTTTTTGTCCTAATAAGAATGTGAGGACTTCAAGTCAAGGTATATATGGTTATTTTTTAGTCTACTTGCTTCTTTCAATTTTGAAATTATTTAGCCTCAGGGAGCTTTCCCCTCTGTGATAACATTTCAGAGTTTGTTGTCTGGTTCTGAGCAGGTAAGGCAAATAAAAGAAAGAAGGATGAAAATAAAAATATGAATGAGCAGTATCTGTTGTTTCTAGCAGTGCGAGTAAACTCTCCAAACTACCTTGGTCTGAGAAAGGGATAATGGAAAAAGCCACCAATTGTCTGTCCTCCATATATATATTTATATTCTCTTTCCTTATCTGTTAACACTCTCAGGCACTGTGCTTGGGTGTCTCCAAGAGATGTCAGAGTTTCATCTACCATAGCTTGTCCAGAAAAGCCATTTCAACAGCTGGACAAAAAATGTCAAGTCAAGCCTATAGCAAGTAAATGTTCAACTTGTATAGGCCTGAGAAGATCTCTGGATCAGGCTGCATGTTCTCCCTGAGGAAAATGAGTTGTAGAAAACTTGTCCAAAAAGTTTCAGATGGTTGGGAACTCTGGTTTAATGGGTAGAACTCAAATTCTGATATATTGTCCCTAAACACTGTTCCCATTTACTTATGATTTATTCTCTCCCTCCCATCCTATATACCACTGGCTCTCCTTCTGAACTTTCTCCAAGTGAAAGGAATTGATTCCGAGTGATACTGACTTGGCAGTGACAATCAGTCCATTGCAACTTTTGAAAGAGCACAGCTGAATGGAATTACAAGTCCACCTTTTGACATTCAAATGTATTAATACACTGCTAATTTAATGACTTCATTTGATGAGTTCATTCTCCACAGAATATCAGCTGTATATTTCATTAAAAACCAAACTTTGGTGAATTGTTATTTCTGGTATTTAAGTAAACAACCTGATTTTCAATAGTTTTAAACAGATTTTTCGCTACATGGGCACGGCTGAATTTGCACAGCATGAGGTCTTGCTTGGCAAAGACTTTTTTATATTAAAGCTTACATCAAGAAGAAAAGTAGATGAGCTCAGGATTGACAAAGCTCACCTGCGTTTGGGGGATTTTTTTATATTTTTTACTTAAAGCTTTCTGCCTCTGCTTCCTGACAGGCTAACATTGTTTTCTTCCAAATGCGCTAAAGAGTGAAATTTAACATTAAAAAATACATCTGTACTGAACATGCTTTTCTAGGTAAAGCCAAAATCAAAAGGGTTTTCATGGTAGAACATCTTTCAAACACAGTATTTTGCCATTTTACATCTTAGGGCTGAAGAGTTATGGTTACACAAATACCTTCTTTTGGGTTTTTTTTAGTTGGGAGTTGGGTTTTTGAGGGGGTTGTTTGGTTTTTTGGGGGGGGTTGATTTTAGTTTTGTTTTTTTTCGTTGGTTTGTTTGTGGTTTTTTGTTTTGTTTTATTTTAATTGTGGAAATACAGGGGCAGGGAGGGGAAGCCCAAACTACTGTCCTGAACCAGAACATAGGAGCACAGAGTTGAAGAACATCATTCTGTCATAGTAGGGACTGATGGAAGAGCACCTTATCTAGGTATTTCTTCATACAATTCAAGCCACACCATACTACTTTGTAGTAATGATTTTATTACATTTCTTACAGAGTTTATTTTCTCCTGTAATTACTGACATTTATGGTCCAAAAAATTATCCATGTGTTGCATGAGCAAGCAGCCAGGTTTGAGAAATGCTGAACATCATGGAACCTTTGTCCAGTTACAGTTGAAATGTCAGCTTGTGTAATGTGTATCAGAGGAAGACATAACCTCTAATTTGTGCAAGTACTGCTGACCATCCAAGTCTCTATTTTTAAATCAGGAGTTCCATGTTGGAAGTTGTTTACTGACTGGCAATATGAACTAGCACTGTGATTTTCTTTGATCTGTTATAGTCTTGTTTTGAGAAACTACTCTGGTTATTTGCTACTGGCTGTTGTGAGGATCTGTAGACCAGCAAAATTGTAGTTCATGGTTTTGAGAATACAAATTCACTATTTTACATCAGTCTGTCTCAGGCCACTTATGCACATCTGTACATTCTTGATTCTCTGTATCTTTTCTTGGCTCAAGAGAACCTTTTTGTTTTCTTCTGTGATTATGCGTACCTTCCATTTTTTGCAAACTTTTTCCTTGCTCCTAGTTCCAAGTATCGGCTGTCTGTCACATTGTAATTCTTTTTCTGCCTTTTTCTCTTTACCTCATCATATTTCAGTACCTCCAAAAATATAAATGTAAATTTTGTTACGGAGTTTTATGCTCTTGGCCTAATCCTAACAAATGTAATAAATCGTCATGGTTATAAACATGTCCAATTATTGGCAGAGTATAAATATCTACATAATAAATTGCAAGTGTGTGTGGACACATGTACATTGATTGACACGTTGATGTGAGTGCTGGGGAAGAATCAGAACCATAGAAAATGCTGAGTTGGAAGGGCTCTATAAGAATCAGAGAGTTCATCAAGTCCAACTCCTGGCCCTGCATGGAAGAACCCCAAAACTCACACCATGTGCCTGAGAGCATTGTGCAAGCACTTCTTGAACTCTGTGAGGCTTGGTGCTGTGATCACTGCCCTGAGGAGCTGTTCCAGTGCCCAGCCACCCTCTGGGTGAAGAAGATTTTTCTAATACCCAACCTAAACCTCCCCTGACACATCTTCAAGCCAATCTATCACTGGTCACCAGACAAACCCTCTTCTGTTTTGCTTTGTACATTTCCAAAAAGTACAAACCATAAAGGTTTGCAAGATAAATATTTGTTTCCATGAGGGAGGTCCAGCTCTGTCTAATTATCTCCAAATCGAGGCATCAGGAGTAGCTAATTGTTGTGGTTTGCATTTTTGTGAAATAAATTCCCCGATTTACATCACATGTCTTGCAAACATTAACATGGTGCAAAGGTAATCTCTTGCATCTAGTTGGCTGGTCTCTAGTGGGGTGAATTTTGTCATATTTCATGGAGTCTCCAAAACTGAAGTTTTTAAGTGTTCATGTGTTTGGGATTTGGCTTCTGTTTAGCTCTCTTGCAGGATCTAGAGAGCCAACATGCAAAACAGTTGAAATGAGAGTATTGTTTTTAGGTTTTGATTTTTTGTTATTCACAGGGATGCAATAATTCTATGTTTTAATTACAGATGTCTTGAAAGTATTAATCTGATGTTTATAATTGAGTGCTCTAAGATTTCCATGTGTTGAATGTTTTGGCATTTGCCTATTGTAATAATTGGCTGGAATGCCATCTTGAGAAATTTTCTGAAAATTATTATGTTTGCTTTACTCTGTATGTAAGTGATTTTTCTGTTTTACTGCCCTGTTTTTCAGTAGTGAAATATGAGTTAGAGAAGTGTTAAAAAAGAAACATAGAGACCACATTAATTTTTTTTGTTATTTTACTATTTTTTTTAATTAACTGTTTTAAATTTTATGGGGAGGATGTATTTTAAATTCAGTCTAAATTCAGGAACAATGATATTTTCTCAAATGAGTTTAAAATAGCGAGTCAGATTATTGCTCAAATGTTAATAATTCAAATGAAGGGTTTCTTATTGCATACCCATAAAATGTTCTATACAAGTATTCTAGCATAAACTGTATAAACATGTCATGAACTAAATTAAGTATTTAATGTATTTTTAACAGAGTAAATGTTAATTTTAACATTTTAAGATTAATCTTTGGAGAAAACAATTACAAATGCTTTTTAAAACCTGGCCCACAGAAATGGAAATGGCACTAAATTTGTGAAATAAATTAATCATTTGTAAATGTAAAATATGCTCAGATAAACTTTGGTGTTTTCCCTATGTTGATGACATTTTTTAGTTATTTTATTCAGCAATTAAAATAACAAAATAATGTTTGTGACCTCCTTTTTCCAAGAAAGTATCTTCAAATTCAAAATTAAAATAAATTAATATGCCATAACCTTTGTAGCTTTTAAAGAAATCTATGGAGGTATGGCATGTCCTCCTGCATCCAGAGGGGCAAAGCTGAATTTGAAAGATTTTGATTTTCTTTTGGTGTTAATTGCCATGTTTAGCGGCAATACAAAAACAGAAAGTGAATGTTTAATTAAGAAAGTCATTTGAACCAATGGTTCAAAATAAGATTGACTGTAGTTTTTTACTTCTAAATTAAATCACTCATGTATTTCTGTATGTTTTTTAAAGAACAGTGCTTACAACTTTACTCCATTTTCCTCGTGGATACATGGATAGTTATTGGTATGATCATATCTCTTAAAACATTTAAAAAACTTGGACCATTTTTAACAGAACCCTTTATTCATCTGTAATGTTCTGAATGGCACATTTGCAACATTATGTGTACACTTTGTCTGAGAACTGCTATGTTTTGGTACCAAATGAGTGATTTAAATATTTGCATTGTAAATTTATGAAATTTGAAGCAAAATTTTGATACAGGAAGATAAAATACTGACTTAACAATGAAAATAGCTTTCTACAGTGTCCTGTTTTATTGACTCTTTGGTTGCTTGGGCACTCAGAGAACAGTCCTGGTGCCAGAAGCCAGGTGACCTGACCCATATTTCCCTCACCCCTACTACTCAGCTCAGGAGTTGGTGTATTAACAGTTTTAGTTCTGTACAATTTGTGGGCTATCAGTTTTTCTGTTACAGCTCATTCGTGCATAAAATAACATTTTCTGCTTTGCATAATGATAGAAAATTCCTGAATTGTAAAGTTCTGCAAATCTGATGAATATTATTAGAGTTCTGGGGTATCATTTTTAGCCAATTTAAATGCTTGCCACAATGTGCCTCATTCGTGCTGTAAGTTTAATAGTATCTCTTCACACAATTACAGTTCCTTACAAAGCTAATATGCAGCTTCCGTATTTTGAGATGTTATGCTATTGACCATTTGTTGCAGTGGAGAAACAAAAATCTTTCTATGAGCTTGGCATTTCTGAAATTTATTACCTTCCCTGTCATTTTCCAAAAGTGTGCTATAGCTTCATTGATATTTGTCAGAGTAATTTATCAGGAGACTAATTGCTCACTTCTAGTTTTTCTTTAGATGGTGATGCTTGGGTAACAAACTACAGAAGAAAACTTCAAGTGATTTTACAAGGGCCCAATCCAGAGTTCATTGAAGGCAGCAGGAAAGTTTCTCTTGATTTTCACTGAGGTCAAATTGGAAAGTATGGAGAATAACCAAAATCAAAACCACCACAACTGTTATTCAGCTATTATTTTGTAATGAATTTTAGTTTAGTTTGGTAAAATATGTTGATGTCCCTTGATATTGAATAGTCTCTAAAATGGTTTCATTTTTGCTGTGAGGAAATAGCACAATGAATGACCATTCTGTACTTGGGAGATGTTAGGTTCAGAGCTGAAGATGCAGTTCATGAAGACAGTACTTTTAGATTATAATGCTTTAAGTGTTTGAGAGCTGTCTGAAAATGATCCAGATAGACTCTGTCCTTAAGTTTTAATGTTTTGGGGGGGGTTGTATCCTGTCAAATAAAGTGCTTTATCTCCAAAGATGAAATTTTCCCATTTTGTCTGTATAATGCTTATATGTGGACAGGAAGTAGAAGGCAGAATCCAGATATGTTGACCCCTGAGATATAATATTGACCTCAGTGAGTATTAACTTCTCGGATCAATGAATGCTGTTATTGACCTCAAAGAAAAATCAATAGCAGCTTGTTAATTTGCAAACTATGACTGCAAGAAAATGGTACACATTTTGTTCTTCATTATCACCTATTTATATCTATATTTTAATGCTTTCAGTATTGCCACCTAGAGATCATCATGTCAAACCATTTCAGTCCCAGCTGTTAGAAGGTTGGGGATACAGATATTATACATTATGGAATAATTGAGGAGCAGTACAGGTTAGTTCCCATATGTCAAGAAAATAATACGCTGAACAGTTGTATTTCACCTGTGTTGTTTTTCTTTTTGGGGTAGTCCAGTTCATTTAATTTCATTTTCTCTGGCGTGCTTTATCAAAACACTGCATAAAAGTACTATATTTTACCTGCCAGAAAAGATTTCTACATGAATAATAAAGGGGATGAAAACCTGACTACTGGAAACAAGGAGACTGAAGGTGATCACTACAAAAAATCATAATTAATATACAGCAGATTTTTCTTATTTACATAAGGATGACAGGTTCTAGGCAATGATATGTTCAGAAATGTTACTATGTGACTATATAACAAAGAAGAAAGTTTTAAATGACAAAGTATTGGTGGAGAAGTGTTGTTTTGTATCATAGCAGGTTTTGTATATGAACACTGAAATGTCAGGTTTTACAGAGTTTGAAAAGCCTAAAAAGTGCCTGTTGCTGAAATTCAAATGTCAGCGGTTCTTCTGCATATATACCGCTTTGATATTTAAACTTAAAAACCTCATCAATGATTTAGTATTACTTTGGCCTTGTTATGAGTTGACTGCCAGAAAATGCAGAGGCTGGTTTGGTCTGGAGAGCAGTGTCTTCATTCACAGGAGACAAAGCACAAGGCTTTCAGCCTTTTGCAGTCATTACTTCTGCCTGATACATCTGCAGTGATCCTGGCATGCTGAAGACTGTGTTTAGAAAACTTTTCCATCATTAAATGACAGTGTGAAAGATATTTAAATGCAAAAATAAGGCCATACTTGCATTTTGCAACTGAAGTTGCTGCAATTTTTTTACCGGTTGGATGGCTGTGTGGTTTTGCTCTTTAAAACCATGGGCTCTCAGAACTTCATTTGTGCATCCAAGTAATCCTCCTGAGAGACAGAAACAATGATATTATTCTCATTTTGTTGATAGACAAAAGCACAGTGATGTTAAAAAAAAAAATTTAAAAAGGCAGCACCAAGCTAGATTTGCCTCGGAAGTTCAGAAAAATGAGGCCTGTGCAGATCTGGATAGATGTTTGTGGTTATCATGAGTATCTTTTCTGTCTTACAGAAGTCCTGAATGATCAGGAAGGGTGGTGTCTTAAAACCTATACAGACATCTGGAATAGTAGGAGCATTTTTCTTCATTCTCAGTTGTTTCGAGTCATGTCTGAGTAATTAATAAGTTTGGATCCTTCTTGTAAGAGACCAAAACAGAAATGGTGCAGAAAAATGGCTAATTTGGGGAGGAAGGAAAGTTCAGAGTCACACTGCAGGAGGACAGAGATAATCTCTGTTTCACGATTTAGGTTTATCTCATTTCGGCCTACAGAGTTTGCAGAGTGGCACCCACGTGTTCGAAGTGTCAGACTGTCCGTTCCAGCAGATTTTTGTAGTAGAATTGGGAACAAAGTCTGGGGCAAGCAGACAAACTGTTGACTGGGAGAGAATGCAGCTCCCTGACTCTGCAGACCATTTATTTTTCAAGACAGAAGTTACCTACTCTGCTCAGGAGCACAGCACTGCAGTGGCTGGATCTCCCAGCTCTCAGGATTACGGGACATTTCTGCTGATGTCTTAGTGGCTGGCTGGTACCTGGGGAATTCTCTGCTCTGGAAGCATTGTCTTTACAGTGTACTGAAGTTCAGGTAAAGCCTTGTGAATTCAAAATGTCTGTCCTCATCTATGAACATCTAATGCTTTATTTTTTCTTCTGATATTCTCTGTAATCACTAGAACTGTTTACTTAACTGATGAGAAGTCTTAGGACTGATGCTATGTCTAACTTAGCCAAAGGAGAAGGAAATACAAAATAATCCACAATGTTTTAATTTTTAAGAAGTCATGTTCAGAATCCAGTTTATGCAGTACATCAGAAGGAGTTCAGTTTATAATTATAAAATCACTGAATTTAACTTCTTAATAGATGTCACTGATGACATAATACTGATTTCCATAACTGAAATGTTTTGAAATTTTGTATTAATGGTCAGTGGGGCACAAGCTAGTAATGTTATGAGATGAGATGTTCTGCTTATCCTCTTTGTGAATGACTTTTACTCTCCACATTTTCCTTTTTTAAGGGATTTTTCCATTTACTTCCTATTTGGGGAAAAAGTCTCTACATTATTAAAGTATATAAAATATTTGATGCCATTAAATGGATCTATTTTAGTTTGATAAACTAGAAATATCCTGCACTGTGAGGGTCATAGCTTATAATACGTACTGTTAGTACTTTTTCATTTTTCTATATTAGGAGATTAGTGAAAAATAAGCTCTATCAATTAAGTTTTATTGCAAAATTATCTTCAGATGTACAGCAGTGAAGATGATATTGAGTGATAACACTAGAGTGGATTTTGTATAAAGCAATTACAACTTGAAAACCACAATCTGAATGAAAATATTGCTTAGGGTTTTTTGTAATCTAACATTAATACCAAAAAACTCTTCCTTTGGAAAGTGGTTAAATTACCTCTATTAAACACAAGACATTCCTAAGGTGTGCTGTTGACTGAAAAATACTTATATTTGGTTTCACTGCTCACGCTTTGTCAAATCTATAAAGTACATATGAGCATACAGTTCCGCCTCATAAGATGTTTGTTTAGTAATACCATGTTTTCCTAAAAATGTTAATTATTTTATGGATAGCAGGAATTCTTAATTCAGGAATTATCTTGATGCAATTTGATGCTATGAAATTGTCTGCATTCCTAAAAGCAGTGACTTACCCTGAAAGAAGCAGCAAGCCCTTTTCCTCATGCGATGCAGTACATATAGCCACATACATTTCTTTGCCGTGTTATTCTGGAGTTGAAAGTGCATTGAGCTTTGCAAAATTAATTCCAAGAACTTCAGCTGAGAATTGTTTAATTCTGGTGATAATGAATGAAATCTATCTGAATGCTGAAGTCATTCCTTTCATAGTGTTCCATTCTGCCATCACACCTTCAGTGGGACAGGCAAAACACACAGAGGAATCTGTTAATTTAGAAAATCAAAGCCAATTGTTAAAGAGCTACAAAGCACTTCAGCCCTTTTTCATGACATAGGGAATTTTGCTTGTGGCATTCACTACCCATTTTTGAGCATCATACTTCAAAATGTTCTTTTGAGTACAAGAGAAGTTGCTCTGTATAACACCCAATTTGTAATAAACTGAACAGTACCTTAAGGAGGGTGAAATAATTTCAAAAGTGTATCAGTTGTACTCCATTGTCTCATGGTAGGTAAACAGTTTGTGCCTCTGACCAAATCTCCAGTAATGCCAGCACAAATCAAGACAATTTAGTCAAGTGGTTACAGGTTTCCATCCTTTCAAATTGATCAAATTGAAATAGCCCATTAGGAATTGATTTAAATCAGTTTAGATAAGCTCAGTCTTAGTCCTGGCCCTTGAGGCTTTGGCTACTGAAAGTTCACTTGAATCTGGACATACACCAGCTCCACAGGCCATCAACTTTATTAGTGTGGAGATAAGCTGATTAGATCTTGTCAATCAAAGGTGCCAATATCTCAATTGAGTGTCTCTCCCAGTCTTTTTCTCCTTCTTTGTTGCCCGCTTCAATGCCTTAAAAAAAAAAAAAAAAAAAAAAAAAAAGAAAAAGGGAGAGCAAGCAAGAGAGAGATGTGTGTGTGCATCCCCCTGGTTGTCACCAAGCAGGGTGCAAGGGCACTGTGATGATGTGATGACTATATTAAAGAGGACATCAATTTGTTTTAAAGTGTTTTGATTTTTTATGGTGGCATTAAGAGAGAGAACATTGTGGTTGCAGCTTTACTAGAAAGCAAAGAGTTCTAGAAGGGGGGAAAAAAAAAAAAGAAGTGTCTCTTTGAAACCTACCGGGTCTTTGAGTCTTGCTGTGCCAATGGGCGCTTAAGTGCTCCTGTAACTGGCATACTCTGATCCACCACCAGCTTAAGTACTATTCTTCTCTCCAAATTATTCCCTTATATGAAATAAAATAAATTTTTTTGTGGATGTTTAACCCGTGCAGAAATAATTTTAAATATTTGTTAAATATAGCCTGCTTGGGAAATGTTTGGTTAAGCCAGTAATGAGCGTGATGTAACAGTCTGTGAAATTACTGCATAAATTAAGGTCAGGTTAGAATATATACTGACCCTCTCTCTGGAAATGAAGCTATGCATGCACCAAATAAGTACATGTAGGTATTTACATCTCTGCTTTGTAGAGGTAAAAAACAGATAAAGAGAACATCAGCTGTAAAAATGGAATAGCAAAGTGTTGCAGCTTTAGGCTTCATCATATAGTTAAAGATGGTATAGAGGAAAACTGGGCTTTTGTTCTTCACATCTGAAGTTTGCTCACACCATGTCTCCCTCATACTTCAAATGCAAACAACAGAAGCCTGTCCTTTTCTTCCATCACCCTACACTCACCACCCAATGAAGGCTGGAGCTACAGCACTGCAGAACTACATTGCCACACTGGATTATCTCTTTATCAGTTATTCTTCACTCCACTGTATCAATTTTCTGCTAACCAATCAGGCAGTCCTCCTAGAAAAGACTGACTATTTCTTCTAGATAAATGTATTTATAGCTGCACAGATCCACACAGTCAGCTCATGTGCTATGTCTTGGAGAGAGAAAGGGAATTACTTTCTCCTTCCAGGAGACTTCTAGTTAGTGTTGCTTTTTGGGTATATTACAGGGAAAAAAAAAAAGCTAGTAATTGAGTGCAGATCCTAATTATTCACTCAGGTACTGGAGTTCAGGTACAGCTCTGGTTTCTGTTGCAAAGTGCCACAAAATGTATTTACACAGAACAGAATGATGCACGTCTCTTGTCTGATCTCACCTTTCTTTCATGCCATTCTCACCAGCTTCCTGTTCATGCTGCTTATGGAGAGGAATGGCCAAATTTGGCACAAGTTGTATGTAACACTGAGCTTTTTAAATTATTCGAGTAGTTTTCTTTCGCCCCCCTCCCAGAAAAGATAAGTTCCAAGCAGGTTTAGAGACATTTACGTGGAAGAAGTTGTAGGGGAGAACAGCCTTATTGCCTTGTTGTTTCTAATTAGAATTCCTCTGTGTTTAGATAGGATTATTGAGCTGTAGGTTTGGTTTTTTTCATGTTTAATACACAGTTAACAGCTCTGATGCTGCAGCTACAGTCAATCAGAAGCAAATGTTCTTTTAAGAAGTTACTGAAGGAAATCTATCTAACAGACCACTAGTCAAATGATGCACTTTTTTCCTCTGGCTACTTCCCCTACTGAAACCACTAATTCATTGTTTAAAATCTGATTTTGAAGGCTAAAAAGAAATGTGTTGGAGTTCCAACTTGCCCTTTAATTGATCTGCCTTACCTTCATTAGTCATTTTTTCACACTGATGTTTTTTGTAATGCAGTCATCTTTGTAAACATTTTTCTTTTTCTTATTGTGTGGAACTGCACAGCGTAGAACTGAATCGTCAGTCAAAAATGTGGTGATAATATTTGATAGAACCTAATGTTTCATGATGAGGCTGAGTAGGATGATCATGACTTCTGAAATAATTTTTATGTTACTAGAAATATAGAAATCCTCAACTTGAAATTATAGATAGATGGAACACGTTTGGCTGTTCCAAGAGTGTAGAGTGTTAAATAACGCTTTTATCTCTTCTTTCATACAAGTTGCAAGTAGAGAAGCCGAGCTCTGTCTTGATGGCTGAATCTCATGTAGTTTCATAGAACTATAAAATTCATTGCAATGTTTATTTCAGCAGACCCTTCAGTCAATACTTATATTCAGTTTAATATAAGGGCACAGATGTCAGTAAATACAATTTCTAGAAAGATATGTTAGCCAAATAAGGAGGCATTTTTGGCAAGTTTTTACTTCAAGGCTACAATTGCTACTGAAGTTATTTGAAGTTTGCATCATATGTGTACTGTATTTGGGTTGAGTGTGCCTAATGAAAATTATATATGCTTGTAAACATCCTGCCATTGTTATTTAATAAAAGCAAATCTAGAACATTGCCAGAAGGACTTGTATGCTAAGGCTCTCTTTGACAGCAGATTTGTAATGTTCTAATTGAAAGAGCTTAAAACTCATTTAAGGAGCATATGTAACTTTGAGGCCACCATCTTGAGGGAATGATTTCAATGTAATGACTCCAGTTTGGACATAAATTTAAAAAAACTGGTAGTGTTTATGGTTTTCTTCCTTTGTAAGTTTTATTGTTGAGCAACCAAGACAACCATTTAGTTCATGGCATTGTTACAGCTTGGATTTGAAAGCCGGAAAAAATCATCAGTACACTCTTTTCCACTGTGTTAATTTTTTTTTTCTTTTTTAAGAAAAAATACTTTTTAGCACAGTTTATTTCCTAATCAGTTAATGAATGTGTTTCAGTGATGCAATGTAAATTATGAAAATATGTAAAGTAAAGAAATAAGAACTAGAATTAATAACTCTGTGTACCTGGACTTCATTCTCCAAGTTCCCCAAGCTGTCTTCTAGAGATGATATTTACTGACTTCCTCTGTGCTGATTACTGTACAGAAATATGTTGCAAATACGGCACTGGATGCTCTGTTAGAGGTATCCTCTGTGAGCTATCAAATGCAGAAGCAAAGATGTTTTAGTATTAAAAAAAAAGATAAAATCAATATTCCTTTTATGTTCTTCCTTGGAGGTTAGTCCATCTTCAAGCATTAGAGGGCCACAAGCATCCATTTTCCCTGTTTACCCTGCAGCTTGTCCGTTTTCTAACCAGGGAAAAATGTAAGTGAATATTGGAAAATAAAATTGTGTTTGCCTAAGCTTCCTATTCAGAAGACTTTTGATTTTAATAAATTTGACAGAAAGTGTAATTCAGAAAATGTCCTCACTTTCTACTTTTTAAAATCATATTCTTGAATTGTGAGGTAACACAACTCTTCTCCTTTTAGAACAACATTCATATGTCTTTGATCTCTACATTTGGAGAATTCTTATTAGCTTAAAACATTCACGTTCAGGCAAAGTCCTACAAGGAGGGAGGATTTTTCTTAAATGGGGGAAAAAAAAGGAAAACAAAAAAGGGACACAGAGAGAGAGAGAGAAGAAAAGTCTTTTCCTGTTCCTTCCCTGAGGCTGAACTGTTTATCACTCCATCCTTGTTCGATAGAAGTGAATTTTATAATAAAATTTTCCCTAATCGGGCTCTGTCAGTGAGGTGTCTTATCGTGGGGAGGAAAATGACACCGATCCTATCGAAAAACAGAGACGATGTCACAGTGTCCGCAATCACAGCTACTCAGCCTCCATATCTACCTTCTCCACAAACACCAAGCACTGCTTTTTCATAAGAACATCAAAACCCAGCGAAGTCATTAAAATTGCACCCGCGTAGAGTTGCAGGGATCAGCCGCACTAGCGCAAAATGGGATGTGGGAAAACAGACTCTCTAAATGTGCTAATTCCATTGTCACGTGTTTACGGCTTAATTTTAATCAGTTAAAAAAGCCACACATTGCAATAAATTGGCATTATCTTCTGTGACACCAGAGGACACAGTTGGTTCAAGGATTTAGAGGGTCGCTGGCAACAGTATATAGTGTTACAGACAAAGTATTTTTACGCTTGAACTACGGTAGCTAAGGTGCAATCCCCAGTTAAGACTGCAAACAAAGACTATAACCCACACAGTACTAAGTTCAACATGCAGACCACCTTCAGCCTGGAGACAGTGTAGAATGCTAAACTGAATAGTGCTGAAGAACATTTTCTAATTTAATGGTTAAAGGTAAACTTGCTGGCTGGTATAATTGAGGTTGCAGTTCAGTAGCGTTCTCTTATGTGTCCTGTACCATAATGAAGAAAGATCTGTTGGAAAAATCCCTTTGCTGTATTTGCATTCGGTTTTTAAACTGGTGCTTGTTTACAATGTGCCAGTAGATTTCTTCCTTAAAACCATGCATTGCATTTTCTGTTCTTCTACTCATGGAAATGTAGGTAAATCAGCCAACACGAACTGAAATGTGATAGTAGGAATACTCCTGCTTCCAACAAAAGGTTTATGGAAACTTTAAGTTTTCTAATTAGGTAGTACCACAGGTCACATGAGAATTGTGCATGGTATCCGTCTCTACTCCTCCCATTTTCTTTCTTTTCCTTTCCCCCTCCCCCTTAGACTTGTTCTTTCACTTGAATATGGCTGATCAAAATGTTTATAAGCAGCAGGAGAATTATTTTCTGTAGAGCAGTATGATCTAACTAATAAACATCCATTTCAATAAAACCATGTGTACAAAAATTGTCTAGTTTTATTTCAATGGATCAAACATGAAAAATGTGTGTGACCAGTTTAATTCTAGAATGAGCAAACAGCATCCAAAGAAACAGCTGGAGTACGGATTTAACTTTTACAGAATAAATATATCTTTTCAGGCTATGAGCATGTCCATGGCCAAATACAAATTTCTGTTGGAACCAGCATTAAAGAGCACTGCTAAATAAATGTGTATTTAAAGCCATCACTGCTGAAACCAAGATGTGTTCATTGTAGGATGCAGGTTGTCACTGCTGTTTCCCACATTTGATTTTTTTGGCTTGCACAATTTAGTGACAAGTATGTGGCTGATCATTTCATGCATTCTAAGCACTACAGGCTCTTCAAAAATAAACTTGAAAATGACCAGAGAAACTATTAGCAGTCAGCAATGAATAGCATTAGCAAATATAGTGAAACTAGGGTGTGGATTTCTTTTGCATATAAAGAAATAGGAGCATTTGAACTCTTTGTAAACAAACCTGCAAAACTGTTTCAGGTAGAACACAAAGGGACGACATTATCCAAGCTTGAGTTAAATCCAGAAATTTTTCATTAATTGCATGTTTACAAAAAATAAGAGATGGTAACAATGAAAAAAATTCCTTAAATATCTAAAAGATATTTTGCACTCCTCAGTTTAACTGGCGCATAATTTTTCTGAATTTAATATATATTTCTTTATTTATTTATATAAATTATCTGTTTTTTCTGAATTTAATATATAATTCTGTGCTAGCAGCTTTCTTACTTATTTGAGTTTGTAACATGATGCAAGCCATGTTATTTGCACTTCTTACCTGCTTAAACAGCTTGAGTAAATATGCGGGGTCATTTTATTAGAATAATAGAAAAACAAAAAGCATGGAGTATAAATATAAAACACTGTTCTTTTCTATGACTGGATTAGCAGTGAACTCTGCATGACAAAAAAAAAAAAAAAAGACTTCTTTATGTCGGTAAACTTGGCTTTATAAAACCATTATGACTTTGTTCTCTAAAACAGAATACAAATATCTGATTGTGAAAAAGAGTTTATTTGAGAGTTCTGCCTCTAGATTTCTATGGATATGTGCTTATATTCTGTTAGGAAGAAAGTGATTTCTCTTTTAAAGGCTTTTTATTTTTATTTAAAATCTGTCAGATCAACTAGGGGAGTGTTTCTTTAACTAAACAAACTGCTCTGCTTGCAGGTCTCCCCAGTTCAGACCCCCTAAGATTGTTCACCTCTCTTGGAACAAGGGATAGAGGTCATGACATGTCGTAGCCAGGTATTGGACACCCACCTGGAGTGAACAAACTGGTATTTCCACCAGTCTGAAAATTATTATCCAGTTATTTAGAGGCGTGAGCTGAGCAGTCCCTGTCTCTTTCACACCTTCTCTCTCCACGATTTTTACAGTCCACACTTAGATCCTGTGTTGTAACTGGTTTGGGATCATATTTAAGCAGAATTACTGAATTTGGTTGCTTTAAACTGAGTGAGGGTTGTGCTGAGGAAGTGGGAAAGCTAATTTGTGTTAAATGCTTATATAGGAGGAGAGTATTTGTTTGTACTTTGCATCCTTCTGTGCTACAATGCTTAGCTTATAGCTGTAAGCTAAGAATTCACTCATTATTTGCATCAGAGGAGTAAAACATTTCACACTGATATATCACTTTGAAAATGAAAGTGTAAATCTAAGTAGGTATTTTTTCTCAGAAAATAAGAAACAATCCAAGCAGTACTAATGTACCCAAATGGGCATTTTAAAGGTGGTGAGGTGAAATTGTGTTCTCTCTCTTATATATATATACATATATATTTGTATTCCTCAGTATCTTTTTAATAAAGGTTGAGTGAAAAGCGTTTTTTCAGATCTAGTCCTACAGAGAAATACCCAAATAAATTATACTTACTTATTAATTCCGCACAGAATCACTTGGATTTAATGTTTTATGTTGTCAATAATTTAATTAGTTTAGGTCTGTAAGGATGCACGTTGTATTAAAATAGTCCTTCATTTATGCAGCTCACCACTTTTGGAAATTGTAGGTGTTTGATTATCTAAATGCAACAAAACCAGAGGGCTGGCACTCATTTCTAAAACCAGGAACTTGCTGTGTTCTACTTTTGCACACATAGGCTGCGCCATTGAGCCACCAGTCAGATAAAACTGTTTTCTGACTTCATATTGTGTAATGGGTGGAACTAAAGATGTACTTAACAGAACTGGATATCAGCATCTTTTTGTGTTTGTTACCATAATGGAATTTGGGGAAAAGGCAGCATGTTTCTAAGTACCTACTTGTAACATTAGTCAGTGTCTTATAAGTTTGACCCTATTAGGATTTTTTGTATCCATAAATATGCCATAGTTACTTTTTAATACAGTGCTTATAACACAGTTATTTGTTCTTTTGAAATGTATATCAATTTCCTATTAAACATTTATCTGCATACCAGGGATATTAATAATAAATTTACCAAAAATATCATATGGCTGTATTTGAATAAGAGTTAAAAAAACAGTTTTAATAATATGCAAGTTTTTCCTGAACAGGATTTGAACTTAATTAATTTCAAAAAGGTGTTTTTTTCCTAATTAAAATAACTTTCTCAAAAAGTGCAAAGATACTTTATATATATATATATATATATATATATATATATATATGGTTTTTTATATCTATATATCTATACACATGCATTTAATTTAGGAAATGAATTTTGTCCATAGTCTAAGATCAACCAATTAACCTCTCTATCTGTGAAAGGTATTTTAGAACATAAAGTGAATATTGTTGCTGCTCATCTAATTGAAGATGTAAAATGTCCTGTAAGTCTAGGCAAAAGATTATTCTGTTCTGCTTAATTTGTAATACACATTAGTAATACGTTTGCATAAACACTAACCACATCTAATGGGGGGGAGAGAGGGCAGGATTTCTGATCAGAGTGTTCAGTATTTTTAGTTTCAATGGGGTTTGTTTTCCTTCAGTGTTAGATACTTGGTACTTTTGTTTTCTGAATCAGAAGATTGTAAGCACATTTCTATGAAACTAGCAGTCACTTAATGATAGCAAGGTATTAGAAAAAGAGGGAATTACCTTCCCTTATGGAACTATTAAACCTTCCCTTAATGACTTATTAGTGAGATAAACTTCATACTGTGTAGATCTGTGATGCACTGTTACAGATACTCCTTTTTTTTTCATCAGACCTTCTGTTTAGAAATGTGTGTGGTTTATTTTTGAGTGCCAGCTTGGTTTATGTAGATAGTCTCTATTTTTTCTGATTGTTGTCATTACAACTGGTTTTGCAGTGGTGGCTGTGTCTGTGTGTGTGTTTTGTTTATGAAGCTTTGTGAGGAAAATAGGGTGGGGGGTAGTTTACATGTGTTCTTAAATAATTATTTGCGTCTTTGAAATCTTGTTTTCTATTCCTGTGGCTTTTTTTTTCATGTGTTACGAAATTCAAGATCCAACATAACTGAAGCACAAATTCAGTATAGTCATTATCAGATCTGTTCTTATGAAAATGAATATATTTTTAAATGTTCATTTTCCAAACTCTTTAATAATAATTTCAAATGCTATAATAATATAGTGTAATTTTATTTTAATTTGACACTATCAGGGTATTATGCTGGCTTTTTTATAAATTTAGATGTTGTGATGTCATAGTTTTTTGTTACCAACATGTAATGTTGCATTCTAAAAATATGCTGTCACTTAAATGTGGATGTACTTAATTTGGTAAGGAGACATATGTCTGTGATCACTAAAAAAAGCATAGCAGAAATTACCATATAAAGAGCAACTGACAGAGTCATTAGGTTTGAACTATTCCTACCTTGTATATGTAAGATAATGACAAAATAATCAGAAACTCTTCCTTGTTTGCTAGTATATTAAAAGTATATTGTATAAATGTGACGTGGTACATGGGACAAGGTTTATTTTGTGCCAGTGCAGCTGTGGGTAGGAAATCTACTGTATCTGCAGCTTTTATTGTGTATAATGCAGTCCAGCAGATCTCTGGCCTTGTAATTATTCTTACTGTACATTACCTTACAACTTCTAATACCATAATACTAAGGATCCATGTCTTGGATGAAGGCTTTGTTGGACTATTTGCTGTACAAATATAGGGAAAAATTACTTCCTATTCCAAAAACCTAGCAGTCAGACAGGGGAAGATGGATGAGGATTAATGGGCTATAAAGGAAAAGAAGAAGAGTGATGATCAGCATCTTGGGCAGCAATCTTGCTGCATCAGTGGTAAGATTTGTGCTGGACTTTTTTTTCTTCTCACAAAAAATATAGCAATAGAGTTTAACAGAAACTTACATGTTACTGTGACTCAGATCGAAACACAGTAACACACACAACAGGTGTTTGGGTAGAGAAGAAGAAAGGAAGTCTCTAGTTTATTGTTGACCTCGTATCTATAAGTTTCTGGACAGTGATCAGAGATTGGACCGAGAAGTTTCCACCTCTCCATCTTCACTGGTCACTTGAGAAGTCCATCAGGTGAGATCTTTTTCAAAGGAATGCAAACATGATTCTTGTTTATCTTACAATTCATGAGAACTGACTCCATATACTAAAACAAATCAGAAGGCTGATTTTCAGGGACAGCACTTATAAAGTTCATAAGGAGAAATAGTAACTGTAAATGTAACAGAAAGGTAATTTTAGGTGGGCCTGAAAATCCTCCCAACTCGATGGACAGTGAGCAAGAGAGAGAAGGGTATTTGCATGCAGATTTGATTGGAAAATTGGTCACGTTAGGTGGTCATACATACTTGCCAAGAGGTTAAATGATATACTGAATAAAAATTGATAAAAAGTGCAATTGGCCTTGCATTGAAGAATGGCACCTGAAATTTGCTGGGGGAAAGGAATGAAAACTGGAGGCAGCAGTGAAGAAGTAGCAGGAAGGAAACACTGCAAAGAGGGAGATAAGTTGCCCAAACCACTGGCTAGAAAAAGAATGATTTTATCAAAGCCAGAGAAGAGATTATTTGAATAATCAATGAAAAGCTGATGAAAGCCAGGACAGAAGATTTACATATCAGTTGATAGAGGAGTCTGTATTTCAGTGGAAATAATCTACAAGATTTTAAACAGAGTCTGGTAAAAAGAACATGAAAATTGTCCTTAAATATTGCAGAAAGAGCAATGGTACCAGGTAAAAGAGAAAGAAAGTTACAGGGAGAGTTGGGGACAGTAGAAAGTTTAAGAACTCTTTTTTAGTCATGTTGGGCTTGAAACAAAGGCTGGATATATTCAGATATGTCCGTAAAAGAGGCAGGTCTTCCGCAATCATTTATTTTTTCATTAAAACTAGATTCTACTCTTGATAGTCTCATTTAATTCAGATGTCAGATAAGTACTTAACATAATAAATCAGGAGGCTAGAACAAAATTGGGCAGCCCAACAAACTTTCATCTGTCTCATGCAGTATGCTAAGTAGTGTGTTATGATAGATAAAGTGTCCAGGAAAGGTCATGATAACATGACATGTTTATTCTTCATATCAACAAAGCCCATGGGAGGAATTTTTGGGGATTTTGTTTTATTTAGAAAAATGGCTGCACATTGTAGTGGAGGTACACACTTAATGTTTTTCAATAATTTGATTCTAACAGCACAGTTCTTGAATATTTTAAAGAGTGGCAGATCCAGGGCTTGGTTATTGAACTTGTAAGAGCAGTGACAGAATGTGTTAGAACCAATTGTTTGCTTCAATGCTAAGGATGGGCTGAAAGGTGCAAGAGTAACATAACTATTTGCTATAATGGAAAACATTTTGAAGTAACTCCTACAGCCTTACAGGGCACTGTGAGATTTTATGTATATATCTTTGTATTTACGCCCAGATGCATACAATTTCTCTGTCCCTCTTTTTTTCCCTGTTTTATATATGCACAGACATTAGGAGTTAGGAAAGAAATTCCTGCTAGTTTGTAATCCTGTCAAGTAGGTGATTGCTGATTTGAATTAAATCTCTGTAAAATGAGGCACAGCCTCTTTCAGACCTGAGAATGGGCCTGTGTTCCAAGTCGTGTCTCTGTGTGTGATTTCAAACTATTACCTTTCCCCTTTGAGGGAGCTGGGTTAGTTCTGTGGCAGTAGCATGTTCAGTTGAGGCCTTCATACTGTGAATGGAATATAATGTTTGATTTTGAAGTTGGTGTCATCCAGACTTTGTAAAATGAAAAAAAAGGTCCAGTAAAATTATAATAAGGTATTTATTTAAGTGCTTTGCTTCCTAAACATGGTTCTCTATTGCAATGATCCATAAATGCTGCACGGAGATTTGTGTAGCAAGTGGTGTAATTTCTTTCTGAAGAATTTTAATTTTGGGTTCTGTGAATGAAGAGGCTTGCTTGCACCGCTCTGTGCTCACATCATCTCTTCAGATGTCTCTGTTCCAGATATCTTCATAGATACCTGCTATTCCTAAGGGCCTTGTTGAAAAGATTGGATTTGTACTGTATAGATTCAGATTCAGCATTATCTACTCAATGTTTTCTCAGGCCATTGTCTTGCCTGTGCCCTAGGGAGGGAAAGTAATATGATAAATCTGTATTTAAACTTACCTGGAAGGTGGGGGAGAAACTGTTCTCACACTTGATGGAGAAAAATGTTTGGACATTGACACAGTAAATTCATAGGTTTTAAATATGGAGGACTATTAAATCATAGTCTCACCTATTGTATAAAACAAAGCCAGCAAATCTAACCTAATTATTTAATCATTTAACTCGGTAAGTTGTAAGCATGAAAGTAGCTTGTCCAGAAAAGCATCCATAAGTTTGAAGGTATCAAGAGATGGGAAGACCAGCTCCTTCCATAGTAATCATTCCAATAGTGAATCAGTCTGCGTTTAAAGGAGTAGGTGACTCTGTTTCTAATCTGAGTTTGCCAAGCTTAAAAGTAAAATCCTAAATCCTTCATATTCCCTTTCTTGACAGATTGGAGACTGTATTAGCAAGTGGAATGTTTTGCCATAAAAATATTTAGAACCATAAATTAAACTTCTTTTCAACTTTATTGTGAAACTGAATTCCTTAAATCCCTCATTGTAAAATAGGGTTCTTTGCCCATAATTTGTAAATCTTTTCTGTGGCCCTTGTCTGTACTCTTCAATTATTCAAGACCCTTTTTAAGATATGGAGAGAAGTAAGGCACTTTCAGTTCAGTCTGGTGATGTATTTCAGGGGAGCATGATTCACAGGTGATTCACAAAGATTATGCAAGACATGAGGCAGCTTCTGTGTTGCTTTTATGTTTCATGTCTGCCAAGTTATGACAGGTATGTATATGAAATATGACAGAGTATACCAACTCTGGTTTACTTTTTTGTCTAACTGTAGAAAGTGTGGTAAAGAATCAAGAGCAAGAACATCCTGAGCACCATTTTTTATGTTTTCCTCCTCCTAAATAGCAATTCCCAGAGCTGAGATCTGTAGAAGTATAAGTTCTATTTGTGAGTATTGTAGAAACTTCTGTAGACTGTAAAATTTGGTACTGTGAGTGATAACCCCAGTCCACCACTTGTCACTTGTGCTGGTGACACTGACATCTTCATTACAGACCCTAGTCTAGACTAAAGAGGGTAAAACTTGTTCATACCTTTTTTGTCCTTTTTCTTATGTCTCAGATCCATACTCTAATCATGGGGTCTGTCAAATGACTGCAGTTCTGTGCCTGAAATGGAGTGACATTTTTTCCTGCCTAGAAATAGCAGTGATCCCTGCAAGCTTTTTGCATTATGATTTGATGGTGATATTAGAATTTTAAAAGGGGATGTGGCCTAGAGGCCATGTGCATCAAAGCAGCTTACCTGATTTCTTAGTGTGGTGCAGTGTGTTCCTCTTGCAGAAGAAATGCTGGACTCCAAACTTTTTTTCAGCTACCTGAAAGATTGTCATCTGTGCTGCATCCTGTGAGTTACAGTGGTCTGTTGTGTTCAGAAGCAGGAGCATCCTGAAGCACGTCCTGTTTGGGAACTTTTGTGCAAAGTGGAAGAACGGGATGATGGGGTAGGGCAAAATGTATTTATATTTATCTGTCATGCAGAGAAACAGCTGTGTAAGGAGATGCCAAACTTGTATCAGGAATACACTGAGTAGTGGGATTCTTGCACTTAACTGTAGCTATTTCAATGGATGTTTTATGGCCAAAAATTGTGGTCTAATTTTCTAAAAATGAGCAGGTAGGCAACATTGCCTTGATCAGAAGGATCATTCCAGATAGAGAATAGGTTAACAAAAATAGTGTTGGAGATTTGTTTGAGCTCTCCCACTGCAGTACATGAAGAATCAAGTTGGTTTTCTCTGTATTAATTTACTTTTTCCTTTGTCTCTCTACTGCTATCAAAGTCCAAACCCCTTTCTGAGAAGAGAGCTGATTTGGCCAGTGCCTTGCTTCACCAACCAGTATTTTTAGGGAGCATGAACTTGATATTTTTTCATGGATCTTAATCCATGATATCTGAAAGAAAAACAGTTTTACTTGTGTGTAAATATGATGTACCTATCCTGGGTCAGGCTGCTGCCATCTCCTTCTGTTTGCTTTCTTCAGACATATATGTGCAATATCACATGACTGGCAAAAAGGTTTGAAAAGCTCTGTCTGGGTTATCACTATCTGTCCCTCATGGAAATCATATACCAGGTATTTAATAGGTCATAAATTACTTCGGTTCTGAAATATGTTTTTTCAGAAAGACAAGAACAATCATTCTTAGCTTTATTAGCATCTAAACAAGTATCACAATGAGATTTCTCAGGCCATCTCTTCTTGTGTTTCTCTCAGGCTAGAACAACAATTGTGTTCCTACAATACCCTGTAAAGCTAAAAACGGCTTAACTAAGGATTTCAATTTTTAAATGAAGCGCAAAGAAAACAATTTTATCCATCAGGACCTGTTTCAATTACTTTTTGTTTATCCAGAATATCTTAGCAGTATGAGTTAGAGAATGGAGATTTTCAACTAAGTATTGAGAATGTTCTCAACTAAGTGTTGAAGCAGAGTGTCTTTTTTTTTTTGTCTTTTTTTTTTTACTCCAGGTATTACATTGCAAGTGTATGAAATTTTGTGTGTTTTATTTCTGTCTGTGCATTGCACTGAGGAAATCCAAACAGTGTTGGTGGGGCTGTCAATGCTGTCGTTATAAGGTTGGATTTTGCAACCCATATTGCTGCTATGTGGCCTTTTATTCCAGTCAGTAAAGTCAGTGGATTTGTGTGGTGTACAACTGGAATAACACAGTAGTGAGCGGGGCCCCAGAAAATAGCAGACAGCAACATATTGGTGTATTTATCAATTTTAAAGGTTATGGCAGGTTCCAATGGCCTAAGTAATGCAGTTTCTTGTTGGTTTACTTAAACATTGCTTAAATATTTGATTTTGTGAATCATATCAGTCATTAAATATTTATATTAAATTTATACTAAAAATCTGCCTTTAATTGCTGAGTTCATTGAATTTATAACCTGCAATGCTTTCTTATGCTTGCCTCCCCCTCTGGGTTTTGCAAGGGATCTCAGTTTGTCCTTGTGCTCCCAGCATATCCATGGCACAGCTGGGTGAGATAAGGGCAGGGGAGCAGCTTCAGCTCAGAAATGCCTCCTATGCCTTTTTCAAACCCTTATGTTTTCCATAACCTTGTTTATTGGCATTAATATTACTATTTTAATATTTCTATGTATGTGCATGTATTCCCAGTGTCAGGGATGTGGTAGCATTCAGTTTTGTTGTCCTAAATGCTGCTGTTTGTGTGTGCAGTCCACGCAGTTCAATCTTTCAGTTCTGTGCATTTACCAACCATTCAGGCTCTGTGCCGTATTCACACATATATTATGTGAAATAAAATAATAATAATAATAATAAAAAGAAAAACATTATGAAGATGGGGGGAGGGGGCCTGTGGATGGATTATTACAATTTGCCTATCATGGTAATGACACCTGTTTGAGGTGTGATACAAAAGGCAGTGACGGGGAGTGTAATTTAGTAATTGTAGCTATTGTGCTGTATAGCTGGTCAGTTCACCAGGCAAGTACAAAGAAACCAGTGTTAAGGCTAAGCAGGGGTGGGTAAGCTTAATAGACAGAGCTAGTGCTTTACTGAAAGAAACTTTTGGTGGAGGGCTAGCTCCCAGGGGAAAGGAGTTAGAATGGGTTGAAAAGAATGAACAGAAGTATAAAAATGGTACAGGTTTTCCCGTTTCAGTTCTTAAAGTGACAGGGATTTCTGGTGATGAGCATGGCTTGCTCCACTGGCCAAAGGAGAGTGAGGGGGAGAGGGAAGCTTTCTGAAATACTGGGAGGGGGCTGATTTATTGCAGCTGCAGAACTGAGGTACATCCAGGTCAGCAGCTGTCACTTTCTTGCTGAGCATCACAGTTGACTTTGGCAAATTATCAAGGTAGTGACAAAGAGGTAACAGTGTCAGAAGGTAAGTTTGAGGGGTCACAGGGAGCCACTGCTTGTGCCCTGGACAAATCTGCATGTGCATATATGATTTGAGTCTTCATTTGGATGGCAAGCCTGCCAACTGCAAGTATTTGAAGACTTAACTAAGGTCTGAAAAGTTAACTAAGGTCTTCAGTGGCTTCTTTCCCGGTTTAGAGAAGCCATAATATTTATGGAGGGTTTTTATGTTAGAGATAAAGGAACTCAGGATACAGGGATAATTTGTTACTAGCTCCTTTGTAAATGCATTTGCTTTGGAAGCTGGAACACAGATCTCATCTTCCACGCCTTGGGCACAGAGTAGTGGATACTCAGTCCTTTCTTAATGCCAAATATCATTTTCGATCATATCGTGAACCAAAGAACAATTCAGACTACACAAATTAATCTTTTTCCTCATGCAGTATCCCTGCAGACCCCTAACAGACTATGTAAAATACATAACCGTTAATTAATTTTCTGTTTCTGTAATTATGAGAATGCTAAAGCAAACGCTTAAAGACTTTTCATGCCAGACCTATTTTTTTTAAAAAAAAAAGTAATTTGAGATTGTCTTTATCTCTTCTCCCTCCACCTCCATGTGTATATTTGGTTTTCCACAGGGTGTATTGGTCTTTCTTCATGTGAACCTGTAATTATTGAACAAATTGTTGTCACAATGAAGAACCTCTTAGACGTTTATGAGGATGCATTAGAAAACAATAGGCCTGAGAGATAAGCAGTGAACACAGCACTGAAACATATTAAGGGCAGATTGAGTCATTTAACAGCTTTGAGAGAACAAGGAAGTAACCTCAAGTTAACAAAGGTCTGCACAGCAGGGCGTTTATGCCAGCTAATACTAATTCACATTTGCTAAACAGTGTAAACAGATTTGCAGGCAACACCAGGCATCCCATTTAAAGGGATTAGGTGTGCTGTTTCCCTATTGTCTGGGCTGAGGAATGTGGGGTGCTCAGTCTGCTCCTTGCAATTAGCAGACACGCCCTTGGTGCAAAGCTTGTGGCAGGGCGATTAATCCATTGATTGGAAAGGTAATATTTCTTTGAATTCAGAAGCTTGTCCTGTGGTGTAACCTGCATCCTTGCTGACCCCACACCTCTGTTAAAGTGACCGTGCACCTGTGTCAACCAGACAGTTGATAAAGTGTACTTGGGGTTCAAGATCTGTGCCAACTGGCATATTGATTTTGTTGCATTCAGCTTGCCATGCTGCAAGAGGAAGGGAATACCTACCAGCTTTGTAATCAGAGCAAAGCCAAGAGTTAATAAATGGGCCATCCCCATGGTCTAATGCTAAGTGCAGGGTGTTGCTCGTTTATATTCAAAGTGCACAGCCCTTACTAGCAACTTCTTTTTTTTCTCAGCAAAGGTTAAAAGCGCAGCAGAGGATTCATGTGATATACATGCTATTATCTGTAGGAAGTGATTCATGTTACCCTGGATTTGGAGAAACTCCTGCATTCCTTGTGTCCTGTCTGTCATTCAGAAAGGCTATTTCCAGGCTCCTTCAGCTGGCTGGAGGGTCAATACAGCAGAGTTCCTCTGAGTCTTGGAAGGAAGTTAAGGAACCAGTCCCAGAGGCACCTTCCTAGAAAATTTTCACAAAAGAAAGTTGTGTAGAAACAGGAGAAGAATGAGCTGGTATTCAGCCGAGCACTTACATATTGTCTGCAGGCATGTGGATTAATTGCAGATTATATGCCAAAGTAGAATGGAGTTTTGTGCCAATAGAAAGAGCTGAAGCAGTGTGTGTGTCACTGGGTGATTTCCCTGCAATCTCTACTGGCCTTCTGCTGGCTGGACGGGAAGCTGGTGATGCTGCTGAGCTGCTCTGGGGAGAGGTTGGTGCAGACTGGCAGCAATAGGGTGTGCACACTCCAGGAATCACTGGAATCCACAGAATCCTGGAGGGATCTGGAGGCTTTGCAAACCTCCCAGCTGGCTGATGTGAGCTGTTTCAAACAGTGACTCTAAGGGGTCGCTGCAATGGTTTTTAGGCTGGTACAGGCTAGTTCCTCACGTACTGGTGGTCAAAGCCTAGCCTGGTGCACACTAAGCTTCAAATCTGCCTGAGCCCCTCTGGCATCAGCAGTATTTGTTTTACCAGTCATAGCATGTCAGAAATCCATCTCTAGCTATTTAGGGATGTTGTCTTTCAAAGCTTCTCCGACATGTAAATTTTCTCCCTGGAAGTAGAAATATGAAGTTCACAGAGCACAGATGAAAGGGATTTGGCACAGGGTTCCATTTTCTAAGAAAAGTGAAAGAATATCCAGTCTATGAAACCAAAGTTTCCAGGGCCATTGCACTCACTACCTTTTAGGTTAAAGTATTGTGCTTGAAATTATCATATAAGATGTAAAAGAATGGCTTTTTCCAGCACACAAGAAGTTGGATCAAAGGCAAGGCACCTTTTCCTCAGTGCAGCCTTTATTTCTCATGAAATCACTGGGCTCCTTGGTGGGTTAAAGGCAAGGATGTGGCTACAGCCCTGCTTGTGGCCACGTTCAACCTTCCTGGAGTCAGACTCTGTTTGTGTACAGTGTTTAAAGGATAATGGCACTAAACACTGCCCTCACAAACCACCGTAATTACTTCTATGGCTGAAAAAACCCAGAACATGAACAAAAATATCACAGGAAAGCTATTTCTAACACTAGTGCTGCTCTTTATGGCTAAGTGGCAGCCATCGCTTTTTTCCTAAATTATGTGTTCTTTTTTCAAGCATTTAGATGATGCAAACCAGATTTTTGTGGCAGCATTATTGCTTATAGCCAAAAGAGCATTCAAGGAAACATTGTTTTTCTGCTAAATTGCCATTTATTCAGAACACTCTTGACTTGTTTATCTTTTTTCATTCTCCTGACAAATCAAGTAGCCATTGAGCCAGTATTTCTGAGTATAAGTTCAGTGATAATTTTAGTAAAAGTTAGCTACCATCTATGTTTTGGGGCTGAGAATATGCAGAGTTCTGGATTTTGTTTTATTTTTAAAAGGAAAACTTCCCAGGAAAATTGTTTTTCCTGTTTGACAGTAGAAGTTTGTTTTGGAACTTCTTCCTGAAGTTTAGTGTTTTAATAGAAATTTTGTTGATATAATTGCACTCTAGTTATTCTACAGTTTGGGGGTTTTTTGTTTGTTTTGGGTTTGAGTTTTTGTTTGGTTGGTTGGTTGGTTGGTTGGTTGGTTTTGTTGGTTTCTTTTTTTTGCTTACCTGTTCTCAGGACTGATGCCTTTTAGATTTTCATGTTGCTTTTTATTCACTTTGAATGTACCTAATAGTAAGTGTTTAATGGAGAGAATGTTCCAGAGAAAGGAATGGTAACAGATAATCATGCAAAGGTATGTAATTTGAATATTTGTCCCAGGCATGTGAATATGAAAGTTCTTTGGGGTTCATCCAGGCTGCAAGTAAGAACAATAACATGAGATGAAGGTGATTAATCAAGTGTTGCAGAGAGAAAAATATGAATTACAAGTAATCAAAACAGTATCCAAGACAAATAGTTCAGGCAATCCACAGGCCACACATGTTCACATGAGCAAATTATTGAATTGCTTCAAGGTGAGGACATTTGTATACATGGATATCTTTGTATGTAGTCATCAACAAAAAAATGTACTAGTACACTTGCATAAATCATTTACTTTATAGATGCTATAAAATTCCATTTTTGAAATAGACCACTGTTTCTGTTTCACCTCTAAAGAGTGGGAAGTGCAGTCATTACCTTAGAACTGACTTAAGCCTTTTGCATTAAATAAAGCAAGCTGACAGTCAGCCCTATCCTATGCATGGCATAACCCTGAAAAATACTGTCATTCACCTTTGAGCACAATGCTGTGATTAACTTTAAAATATTAAAACTTAGAATGAAGGACCAAGATAAATATATCTTTATTTGTGTTTCAATTTTTGTTGGTTCTGCAGAGCATGTCCTCTTGTTCTGCTGCTTGGCATAACTGATAGTTCCCTATTTCCAGGGAGGTTTTATAGGAATATTTTTTATCCTTGCTAGGCATTGTAAGTTTTAGCTTAATAGATTTTAATTCAATTAGAGTGAATTAAGTTTACCTTAGGAACTTTGGAGCCCCTTAGAGGGCTCATCTGATTAATTACAGTGCAAAACAGATTGTTAAAATAACCAGGGTTTATGCAGTTTCTCTTTGCTTCTGTAATTTATTGGCGTTGATACTGGATGGGTGAGGTTAATGTGGGAGGCGTGTTCCCACAGCTCGATGACTGTCTGACTTTCCTCTCCTCCCCAGACAGAAACAGGGTGGGGACCACGTGGGATCCCTTCCTGGGCTCTGAGGTGTCCCCTCCAGTGCAGTCAATGTTCTCTGCAGCCCCAAGCAGGTGACCAGCAGAGGAATCAGGATGGCCTTATTATATACATGTCCATATGAATTTAGTAGCAAATGAAGTTTGTAATGCAGACTACAGGCTGAAGTTAATTTTATTTATGGTTTTAGTTGTAGCAACAATAGCCTAAGCTAGAAAGTGTATCGTACTCGTCATCCACGCTCCTGATGTGTGTCGTGTCTGAGACAGTAGAGAGCAGCAGGGTCAGGAATTACTGAGCTCCAGACATTACTCTGCTCCTCTATGGGTTCACACAGGTCAGGGGTTTAGTGGTTTGTGTAAGTGGATGTGGTCCTGCTCTTGAGCCAAACCAGACAGGCCTTAGTAGAGACATGGCATCTAGTTATACACTTCCTTATATGACAAATTAAAGTGGGTTATACCATTCTTGGGCACATTTATCCCATCCCTCTGCAACCTTGGCAGGCTCATGGCAACAAATCAGACACAGGTTTGAGGCAGGCAGTGCAACAGAATGTAAGGGTCACTTTGAAGGGAAGGGAAACCACCTGTGTTGGGCTTGGCATGTAATTTTATTGATGAAGTTGCACTGTGTGAACTGGAAAGGGGAGGACACCCTGTGTTCAGAGGCCTTTGTGTGTCCCTGTGTGGCTGAAGTTGTAGCTGTGCCCATGGCCTGAGCAGAGGGAATGAGGAGGTCTCAGCCCAGCACAGGCAGTTCTGGAGTTCATCCTCGCTCGCTTCCTCCTCTCATTCTCCAGCATGAGCTGGAGTGAATAAAAGCCATGAGAGTGAATAAAACCCATCTTTTTCTGGGGAGAAGGAAGCTGGCTAATACAGGCTCAGAATGGGGATTTCCAAAGTTAATTCAGATCTGTAGGGGTAAAGTCCAGTATCAGTCACTTCAAACTGACTGGGGATTTCCAAACCTCAATCAGGTTTGTAGGGACAAAGTCCAGTGTTATTCTCTGCAAACAGAGCATGTGGCCAGCAGTTTATATGTTAATGGGGCCCTGCATGTGTATAAGCTCTATTAATTTTTAAGTTTTCTGAGATTTTTTTTTTTTTTAATGTACCATTTCTCTTTTTCCTTTGACAACCAGAGAGGTGGTGAGAAGGGAGGAAAGCTGAGATGTTTCTACTTTTCCTCTTCTGGGCTGTAGGCCTCATTTTATGGAACTATTGAAAGTTCTTAGTAGTTTTGTCCCTTTTGGAAATGCAACAGAAAGTGACTGTTGCACTGATGTCATCAAAGAAAAATGAGCTGGTATTGAGCTGAAAAGTGCATAAAAAGTTTATGGATCTTTTAAATAAGTTTTACCATGAACTGCAGCAGTGGATTTTAACTTGAAAAAAACCAAATCAAGTGTTAAACCTTTCCACACTGATATGTTGTAATGGTAATGTGAAATTTTAAAGACAGTGTTGAGAGAGGCAAAGTGCTCCATGAAGGGCCCTGGCGATGCAGGGGAATCCAGAGCAGGAGCAGGGCTGGGCCTGCCAGAAATCCATGCTAAAACTCAGTTAAACAGGACCATTGCCAAGAATTTATCACACATCTGTTTTGCCATGATTTTATATTTAATTATCACCTGCAAAAAGTCTGATTTCTAAGCATTTATTATGAAATTAATAAAAGAGTTTACAAGGCAGTGCTGTAATGCACCCTGGGGTGTGTCCTGCTGGAGTGGGGCCATTTCCGAAGTTGTTGCTTATAAAGTTTGCGCTTCAGTTTTGTGGTCAGGACAGAACAATATCCCACGAAAAATACTGTGTAGCTGTAGTAGTGCTACCTGGCAGAAAGCTAGTTGCCACGTAGGGCCCCAAAATGTGTCTGGGCTGTGTGTATAGCAGGCTTTCCACTGAGCCAGAGGTGATGGGGCACCAAAGTTGTGAAGGCTTCCTGTGTAAGAGCAGTCATCGCTGCTCTGCTATTTGCTCTTGTCTTTCCTGGGAAGTTCACACAGAGGATACTCAAATATGTTAAATATAATCAGGTTAAGATGCTGAAGTTGCTTTAAAACGTCTATTACTACTACTACTACTACTACTACTACTATTATTATTATTATTATTATTATTATTATTATTATTATTACCATTATTTTGTTAATTAGTATATTGCCTAAAGGCTGCAACTGTATGAAGTCTTCACTGTACTGAGTGTTTTACAGGCACATGATGTGATTTAGGGTGTGAATGGATGATTGTGATCAGTTCAGTTGTGCTGCCTTCATGACTTGCTTCTCAGATGAGTAATGATAACTGATTTTGTGTTAATTACTACTTTGTTGCAATCAGTTCTGACATACAAAGGTGGTTTAAACTGATGTACTTTTCTCTGTAATCACAGTGGTTTGGAAGTACATCATGGGCCAAGAGTTGATTCACCTCATGCAATGAATGGCCCTGGGCTTGTAGCAGTTTCATCCAGTACCAGTGGGCAGAGTCTTGGGCCTGAACCTCTGAAAACAAGGTGCACTTTGGGAGGCTAAGAGTGAAAGTTAAAAACTTTCGACATGCAGTACTACGTCACATAATGCCATTCCTTTCTGACTACTCTGTATTTTTCTTCTTCCTGCCCTAGTGCAGATCTTAAAAATCCCAAAAACTTTGCATCAAACCTTGTAGACTGAAACTGCTGCCTCCGCTGCTCCAGTCTAAGAGCTATTTTGTGGTATGGGCCATTGCTCAAAGTTCTGTGGCAGCTTTCCTCTTGTGGAAAGTGCCTTCCTCAAGCACCTCATGCTGCTCAGAAATGCACAAACATCTAAAATATTTCAATTTGTTCTACGCCAAGTCATTCAGAAACAAGCTGGCACCTTACCTGCTTCTTTGGAGCACAGGTGAAGTTGCTGCTTTCTGCCTGTAAACTTCCTGAGTTGACGAGCACAGTCACCCATCAGCTCAGAGACATGCTCTGCACTTGTCAGGGCTTCCAAATTGTGTGAGTTATTCCCTTGTATGGCACATCCATCAGAACAGAAGGCAGAATCCATATGATTAAGGTTTATGAGATCTGTGTCCAAATACACTGACAGATTCAATATAAATCCCTGAAATGAAATAATATAGACACAGATCTCTCCAGAGATGTACACACTCTGAGAACTTCAAACCCCATCACTGATGGGTTTAGACTGATTTTTTCAGGATGCTCTCCGCTAATTTGGAAGTCATTTAATGCCGTGTCATACAGATAATTGATTTGAACTGCAATTTGATATGTACACATTTCCAGTTCTGCATTGAGCATATGAGCTACTCTTGTACCTTTTCTCCCATGAAAATGAGCTGTTTCTATTTCAGCCAGGACTGACTGTGGTTTTCCTGTTGCTATAGTAGATTTCAAAAGGATGTTAGGAAGTGAAGGACACGGCTGCTGTTCATTCACAACTTACATATATAGACAAGGACTTGTTCTGATCTGTTACACTACTGCATTAACAGTGGCTGTTAGGGGTAACACTGTGTTCTCCTCTACTTGTGACCAAAAATTGTCTTAGCTTCTCCTGAGCTTCTACCTCTCAGAATTGTAATTTGCAAAAGACAGGACAAAGATATGATGTGGATTTTTTTTATTGATTCGCTTGATGAATTTATTGCTTTGTAGTCTGTTTATGAAAGTTTAACTGTAAGTTTTCTCTTAAAATAACAAAGACTAATAATGGTAGGGTCTATTAATATTGTTTATTAATATTTGTGCAGTGAGATACACAGATGTGTATTAAGGTTGTTGATGTGGTGAAGATTTCTTTGTGGGTAATTTAAATGATCGTTCTTTGTGAAACCATGTATTCCTTTAGTTTTTGCATAACAACATAGACATGTAACTTTTTTTTTTTTTTTTGGGTGGTAATAGGATTAAGATTTGGACAGAAAGTTATGGTATAGTCACATTGAATTTTGTAATGGAAAATAAGAGGTTTTCTCTTAACCGTGAGGAAATACCAGTATGGCAGTGTGAGGCCATTGTCTTTCTGACGTTTTCACTGTTGGTATTAAGTTCCCTATTAAAGTTATCTTCGTTTATCCCATGTATTGCTACTATACAGAACATTGGTTTGGTTGCTTATAGCTGGTCTATTGGGTTTTTCAAACATGTGATGTTATTGTCTTCCTCTCAAACATTTTAATTAGGGCTTTTAATTTTTAAGGGCTTTTTAAGTTTCTCAAAGGATCCTGGGAGGATCTTCAGTTTGTGGTGTATGTTGGCTTATAGGATAGATGTTCTGTGACTGCTTCTGAATTAGACTTGTATTTTCACCATTTCTTTCTATTGAACTCTATTCTATTATCCATTTTTCATATGTAGTAATATGTTAGCTGTCTCATTAGAAATGTGCACCCAGCTCCAGTTACTCATTCTAATGAACAGACCCTCCCATACTGAGATTCTGGGAAAGTTAAGATGAAGTCCATAAACACCTAAAGTTCCCAGACAATGAAAAGTGATTGTAATGCCATGGACAGCGATCCCATCCAGCCAAGCACTTGTCAGAGCACTTCAGCAGAGAGCAGGTGAGCAGAGAAAAGGAGTAAAGGATGCAGTTGCAGCTTTTGTTGAGTTGCTTTCTTTCACATTCTGTTACTCCATTAAGTCTTGGGCAGCATGTTCTGGGAAATGCTAATTCTTTACTGAGTTACAATGAGGAAAAATATGAGGCCACTTGCAAACCAACTGTAAGAGGTTATGTGCTTTTGTGGCTCCTCTAACACACCTATTTTAAGCTTATTTTTTAAGATAAAATGTCACATTAGAAGTGCTGCAGTATGTGCTTTCAAAATGATGATGATTTATGTTTTTATTCCTTTCTATAGACTTAATGGGTACAGAGATTGAGAAGCAAAACCTTAATGTTAGGGTGCAATTTAAGTGCAGCTTTCTGGTGTTCATGAGACGCTATTTTTGTACCCACAGCAGTGAACTCAGTTGCTGAACATAACCTTTCCTTCCACTTAGGCACGTTTACTGTACGTATTGTGTATCCACATGTCTCCAGACGTGCAGCCACAGATCCCTCCATGCTGTATTCCCAAACAGTTTGATAGCTCAAGTGCAATTAAGGGTCATCACGTGCTTGTTTAGTTGAGGCAATAGATCAAAGGCACTTTAGTGCAGTTGAGGGGGGATCGCTGTCTTGAATGACAAAGCATATGGAAGCCATACATTTTTCTTCACCTGGTCTGTTTCATTTAGGCTTATGTCTCCAGTCTTTGAAAGCCAATATTAAAAACATCTATCTTCCTATCTCACATGCCATTGCTAAGTTCTGGAATACATGAAGAGAAGTTCAGTATAACAGAAGATCCTTAAATTGACCACAGTGGTGTGTTCTAGTTGAGGAACTTTGTTAGGAATGACCTGATCTTTGTAGGAATATCTGGAAGAAGCTTCCAGCTTAAGCAAGGCACTGGAAGGTTATTCAGACTCTGTAGGTAGTATTAGTAGATATGGATTCACCAAAACTGGCATGATAACCTCAAAGAAGGATTTTGCTAAGTGTTAAAATATTGTAATGTTCTTAGAAGAAGATTGGTATTGTGGGCTAAGAAGGAATATCATTTTCAGTTGGGCACTGGAAACTTGGTTAGATTTTGGAATTCCCTGAGGAGAAACACTGGTATGATATCTAACAGATAGTGACAGAGGTGATGTCTAAATTAAACATTCATGCTCCTTCACATGGCTATTTGCTGAAATATTTATGTTGGAATATATTTAATTCTTTTTTATGATTAAAGTTTGCACGAAGAATGCATGTTTATTTATGCCTCAGAGATTAGGGTCAGTGCTATGATGTGAAAGGCAACTGATTAGATGCTACTTTGGTTTAACAATTATGTACTGATTTATTCATGTTTCTAGTTTAAAAATATATTATTATTTTTTACTTTCATAAACAAAACCATGTATCTTGAAATCCCACAGGTTTTGATAATAGGATAGCTATTAGAAATAAATAAAAAACAAAGATGAATGGACTATTTAAAAGATAATCCTATCTTACAGATTGTAGTCAGAAACTTAAAAACAAATTACCAGTTCTGTACAGGTTAATAGTGGTAATTGGCAACTGTGTTGATGGGCTTGCTTTTACCGTAGTAGTTCTTTAGGTTTGATTAACATAGCATTGTGAATAACAAAAATCATTGGATTTTTGCAGAATTTTCTCATGTATTGAAGCTTACATCTTTTCAAATATTTTGGCCACCAGTGTTTCTGCCAAATGCTTCTCTCCCTTCAGTGACAGGTACCAATTTCAGTTCTGATCTCTGGAGCTCTTAATATGAATAGACTCATGTGGTGCTGTTCAGATCTAGTGTATCCACGCATACCCAGATATTTTCTCTTACTAACAGAAACTTTTTTTTTTTAATCATGTTTTTTTTTTCCCATTCTGAATGCTGCTGCAAATATTTCCTAAGTCAGATGTCCTATTGCATTACCTCTCCTTGTTTTATCATGCCAGCAGCTTTCCATCTTCTAGCTCATCAGAAATAGCCTCTTAAAGTACTTTCTGAGTTTCCCCCAACTCCATGCTTGTCACCTGCTCTTTATCAGGAGATTAAGTGCACATTCATTTAGCTAATGATGATTACTTCCATCAGCACAGAGTGGTTCTGGCTATTCTTCCACACATAGTGCCTCAACAAAAATTAACCCTGCTCACATATTGTGAGTGTGATTTCGTGCTAGAACTGGACTAATCTAATGTGAGCTGCCACTGAAAGGCACAGGTACAGACCTTCTCCTCATCTATACAATAACAGGTAATTTACTTAATACACACAGGGTAATTTACCTCCTGAGGTATCGTGAACTTTACATTTTGAGGTATTTACACTTACCTAATTGAAAATTTACCTTGCAGCAGAAATGGGCATAATGGACTGAAATTTTTGTTCTTAAGTTTATGGTGTTATCTTTTGTTCCAAGTTGATTCATTTTTCCCTTTTTTGACCTCTATTTGTTAAAAATCTTGTTATTGCTACTTGACTTGAGATTAAGTAGTGTTCATAAAATACAGCTGTATATTTTAAACATCAGTTTTTTCACTCTCCACAAATAGTTTGAAGAGCTATATTTCAAATTCCAGTGTATTTATTAATTCCTATTCTAGAAGCTGACTTCACAAATTAGTTTTTCTCCATTGTTCTTTTGTCTGACATTTTGATTTGGAGACCTTGGTAACATTTGCACAGTCCATTCACAGCTGTCAGTGTATCATGATGTTGTCCCACAAATTTCATATCTTTGGTTGCCCACCTCTCTTCTCACACTATTGGGGTTTTTTTTTGTGCCCAACACTAGAGTCAGTATTGAGATGCTTCCAAATGAAAAAATTTTTGTAATTTCCAAGAGATTCTTTCAGGAAGGTTATTTGTATACTGAAGGCTGGCTACCACAATTAAATGACTCAAAATAACTGAAGGCAAGATAACTTGAGATTCAGTTCAAGTTTGTGGCTCAAGGTAAATGTCTTCTACAGGCTGAGTTGAAATTTTCTACAGAGTTGGTATTTTCTACAAATTATTTCAGTTGAAGACTTTCTTTTGACATTGCAGACATGTCAAGGCTAAACTCAGTTCAATAATTTCATCATTAAACATTTATTTTAAGTTAGGTTCCTTCCTCTCCAGTGTCAGGAGACCAGTCTTCCTGGGCTAGTGCAGACCATTTTGAATATCCCCCTAAGTGAACATTAGCAAGGAATGAATGAGAAATGAGACATTTTGATGTTTTGAAGAGACTGAAGGCAGACAAAATACAGTTTACAGAGGATTTTTATGAAGGAGCACCTTTTTATGAAGGGCCTGTACTTGATAAACAAATCCAAATCACTGAGATGAAAGCTTAGTTCTGGAAATAAATGAAGGCTTTTCATTTGTCAGGTTTTATGTATTGTAGCCTGCCCATTATAGGAACACATTATTTTGAATGGTTTAGGTAGAATTTGCCATTTCTTAAGCAGAGAGATTGCCATGGACAGTTTATAGTATTTAGCAAAATATTTTTGTCTGTAAAAGATTTTTTCTGATGTCTCTGGAATGCTGTCATCTGTTACTTTCCCTAACACATGTAAAAGGAATGAGCAGCTCACATGGACTATTAGAAAGCAAGCTAAAGAAGCCAAACCCTTTTTCTTCACATGGGTGTTCATATTTTATGTTAAGACCAGTTATCTTCCTGTAATTCTTACTGGCTTACTGAAGCTTCTGTAAAGAAGATTAAATTTTCTTACAATGGTGAGATGCTATGTGCTTTGATTAGGAAATGTTTCTTTTCTGTAAGTCAGTTGTTAGTAATACAACAATTATTTGATAATATTTCATTCACAATGGCATGCTTAAAATAGTTGCTGCCAATTCATTTTTAAGAAAATAATTACTTGTTTCTAACATCCCTAAAGAAACAATTATGTAATAAAAAATTACATGACTGACATATTCATTACCTATAATAAGTGCAAGTATTCCTTGAATTTTTAAGCAATTTTATAGGGTTTTATATTTAAATATTGAAACCTATTAAAATTGCCCGTGGAGATTTGTGGGAGAGGTTATCTATGGGCCTCTGCTAATTAATTATGATATATTTTACTTCCATGTGATTTGTCACTACTAGTCCTGTAAGGACTACAGGAAAAATCACTTGTTTAATCTGACTGGGACCTTGTGGCATTTAATTGTAAGCATAACTGTGATGCAATAAATCCAAATGAATTTGGACAGTGATTAACAGGGAGCTCCTTGATATGGTAATGAGATTAAAAAACTGGTTCCTAAGTGTTTCTGTGGATTTTCATTAACATTTTTGCAACTAAACACTTTCCAGGACAGGAGTGGTTGCTTGTTGTTGACCAGTATACATTACTGGTTGAATGTAACCTTCATGAAGATATTTCTTTTTGTCTATGTAGAATGTATAAATATTTTTATATATGTATAAAATGTGTGTCAATGGAAAATGTAAAAAGAAAATAAAATACGGAAGATTTATGCTGCAATTAAATTCAATGAGCCAAACAAAAATACACCAGAGTTAACCTTATTATTACATATATTTAGCAAACTCTAAAGTGTACTGGTGAACTAATCACAGATATGCAGTTCCTGCTGTGAAAGCTTATTATCTAAGACACCTGCAAATATTTAGACATCTGCACAGCTTTACTACTGTGAGTAGTTCTACTGATTTTCTTTATTTGTTTGTGTCTGATTTATGCCCAAAATTGTCATTACATGGCACATTTACAACAAAAAGGAGGAAGAAAAAATATCAGAAGTTCGATATGGTATTCAGAAAACATATAGATTGATCCTTTCAGGTGCTGTGTCATCACATTGCTGGAAAGCTGAAGTTTTAAAGAATATATGTATATTTTTGGTATTTAGCAGAGTTATTACAAAACTATATAGAAGAAAATGAGTACTTCCTTTATAAACATCAAAGTGCTACTGGACTTCAAGGCAAAGAAATGTTTTGTTTGTTTATTCTTGCAAGTCTTCTCATGCTTATTTTAGTCTGTTTCCAAAACTTGTCTCATCTTCCTCTGTGCTGATCTTTAAGTGGACTTGATATCATCTCCAATTGTTTGATCATCTTTCTTTCCTTTATTCTTCTAATATTTCTATTGCTGAAAAAAAATTGATTTATTGGAAGACCTAAAGCCTCATTTTTTGTAACCACCATTCAAGTACCAATGGTGCATTTTTCATGTTCTGCCCTGGGAAAATGCTTTTCTGTGGTCTAGAAGGACAGATGGTTCAGTTCCTCCAGCTTCTCTGTTCCTCAGCATTAGGAATGCTAACCAGAGCTCACAGTCACTTGTCATCGGAACTCAGTATTTCACCAGTAGAAATGACACTGTGCCCACGAAACAGAGACCTAGCAGAGGTTAGTGACTTAAGGAAAAGCGAGTCTTGAGTTTGAAATTTACTGCCAGCCTTCCATGTGTCACTTTTCCCTTTAGGCTCTAGCTCAGGGAAGTCTTTACTGCGAGACACATGGTATTTGGGTACCTGTTCGTCTGTTTATGTTACAAGAAAGGAGGGTGGCACAGTTCGGTGGGAAGGGGAATCACTTAGTAGGAGTTATCTCTTGGGGGATGCTGCAAACATCCAGCAGCTTTGTCTGCCTGTGCTGGGCTTTCTGTGTGGGGCTCACCTACTGCTGACTGCCAGCTGCAGCCAGCACACTCTCCAGAGGAGGACTGTTTGTCCTAGCCTTTAAGTTTGTCCACTGCATTCCTTGCACCCCTATTCTGTGTCAGAACTCCCTTAGTTCCACTTGTTTGTGCTGTTCCATGAAATCCCAAGAGAAGGAGCTCCAGAGTGTCTTAGGCTGATGTGCTGGCAGTCCTGTCACCAGCAGAGTACAGGTTTCTTTTTTCTGTTTGCTAGCAGTATTATAGAGAGGGCTTTGAGGCATCTAACCCTCCCACAGCTGCAAGGCAGGACTCATGATGTGAGTGGTTTAGCTACTTTTGTTTTGTTTTTAATCTGGATGGTAACTTCATACTTGGATTGATTTTTATCTTTGGGAAAGAAAATGTAGATTGTTTTACTAACAATGGGTAAACATTCATACCACAAATGGTGATGTGACCTATATTCTGTTGCTGTCCCCCCTGCAAAGCTCTCTTTGCCTTCAGTGGAAGCCCAGATGTAGAAATGATGGTGGGAACTGGCCACAGGCAAAGTTGCATTTGTCTTGTAATGGGCTGGATTAGAATTTGCAGTGATGTCCCATGAGCTCCCATGGCGCTGTGATGCAACAGATTTATTCAGATCAGTAAATGAAGCGTTTTACTCCACTAAATATCAGAAGGTATGGACTGTATAGGACCTTTCCTGCCACGTGCTGTCTGTGTAGAGGTTACTGCAGCTGTCCAGGTCACTGCAGAGTTTGTGTTACAGAATTCCACCTGCAAGGGTTGAAGCTCCGTGCCAGCTGAGGTCTCGGTGCCTTAGGGGGTGGCATAAACACATACTGATGGTAGTGGTAAAATCTGTAGCTCAGCCATGGTTAAAGTAGTGGTTAAACAGGCAACAGTTCATTGTTTTGGTTACAGACATTAATTTAGTGCAATCTTCTTTGCAGTGACATCACCATCATTATTTCAGG
Organism: Sitta carolinensis; assembly: GCA_032173965.1. Lineage (NCBI taxonomy): Eukaryota > Metazoa > Chordata > Aves > Passeriformes > Sittidae > Sitta > Sitta carolinensis. Next base: position 26,495,018 of record CM063287.1, read on the forward strand.
TTGTTTGCAAGCTCAAGAACATTGGCATATCTTTGCAAATTGTTTTCATTTCATGTCTATGGGGGTTTTCCTTGTGACCACAACAGTCAGAGACACATTTCTGAAGAAGGCTTACATGTTGCAGTTAAATATTGCAGCAGAGAGTGAACACTGCATCAAATTCCATTTCTGTGTTATCATGGAATATGCAGAACTGTGTTCAAAGGTTGCACAACAACTGTAGTCTAAATGTGAGGGTTTTTCTTTTTCCTCTTGAGAGACATGATAAAAGTGCTGTGAGCTACCTAGACCTCAGAGTTGCTTAATAGCTTGTGGGAGCAGCTACTTGCCAATTTTAGAGCATCAGTCTATCTGACTTAACCACATGTAGACTTACTGGCAGGTCTTCTCCAATCAATGGTGTAATTATTTACTTCTTAAAGAGAAAACAGGCTTACATTATAATGACCTTACAATAACTTTCAGTTTTATGTGGAGAAAAATAAACAGTTGTCATTTCCTTGTTATTTTGAGGTTTGAGCCTTTACCACAAAGGTTTTAAATATTTACCTGCTACTATGTTCTCTGAAATTTCTCTCTTCAAAAATATAATGAATTTATTCAAGGAAATCTTTCTTCTGCACCAAGCTTCACAATCTTGATTATAGGACATTATAAATTAATATCTTTCCCCATCATTTTTATTATTATTACTTGTGTTTTAATTCATTCAAAATGCTTGGTTTTACTATTTAAACTGGCAGTTAAAATTTCAAAATACAAAGGCTTTTTTTTTTTTTTTTTTTTTTTTTTTTTTTTTTTTTTAATTTGTGATGCAGCCCTGTTCTTAGGAAAAAAGGTATTTTTGGCATTGGAAGAAATAAGTTTGCCAGTCTCATATCTGAAAAATAGCTTTGCATCAAAATGCTCCCCAAGAATTTAATTTTGTTGATATCAAGGAAACTGAGAAATGAAGTGTTTCCTTTTTCTGTTTTGTTAATGTTATTGGGTTGGTTTTTTTAATATGAAAGAAAGAGAAAAGAATGTTATCATTTAACCAAATGCCAACTGCTCTCTATTTTTTCTTCTTTGCCTGACATTGATGATTTGTAACTCCATTTTTCCTTTTACACCTTTTTGTGTATTTCTAGTAGTTATTCTGAGGTCTTGAGCACTCGAAGGACATTAGAAAGACATTTAGCAGTAATTTGGCTACCGTGAGGGAAGGCAGCAATTCTGGGACTGTAGTAGGGCACTAATGGTCGGGTGGATCTGACTGTAGGAATTATTAACTTCAGAAGTACATTTATAAAGCAAGAATTACATCAATTTCTAGTTTATTCTAAATGTATGACTCCTGAAGCTTGTAAATAGTGTTTCTTTTTCCTGGGAAATGCCTTGATTTCACCCATTTTTATTTCAAAATAGAATGTTGAAATATCTTTTTTTTTTTCTTTTTTCCTTCACTGAAAAGAAAGCTCTGCAGAATTTTGGCTTGGAAACACTAGAATGTTTTGGGTTGTCTGGAAATCTTGAAATTAACGTTTTTGGTGTTGCCAAACAATGTTGAACTATTTTATTCTGGCTAGGCCTTAACCTTTATTTTCCCAAATTGCTACCTGGCTCTGTGGTAGTTGCAGGGATAGTGTGGAGTCCTGATAATGCAGTTCCATCACTTCCACTGATCTGATGATAAGATAAGATCTTGGATTCAGCCACTTTAGTTAGGTCTGGCAGAGAAAATGTCACTGTGCAGCAGTTGGCTCATCATGTCCAAAGAGTCTAGACTATGGGAAAGAAACTGTGAGCTGTTCCAAAAGGCTCTGTGTCACGTGAGCCAAGTTTTGGAGAGTTTGTCTGATTCCTGCCCATGCCAGGTGAGGAATGCTCATGCATATTTTGCCCTCTGTGCTGTCATGATGTCAATACTTGTAACAGGAAAGCAGGCGCCTTTGCGAGATACATGGAGCAAGAAAGGGGGGAAACTGACAGTGGCATCTTAAATCACTTAAATAATTTGCCATGCAGACCTAGTCTCAAGATATCGTGGGATGAAAATTCTCTTTTCTCTGCTACTCCTCCCATAGGAAAATGAGAGCACAGTATCTCAAGTTAAAGTATCTGAGTACCAAAATGAAACTTTTAGTTTTGCTTCAGTGCCTAGTCTGTTTTAGCCAAAGATTAAATTAAGGCAAAATTAAGAACTCTCAGTAAATTTCATAATTGGCTTAGCACAAAGAACTTCACAGTATTTGGAGTACTGTGGTATAGATAAAATTTAAATTTGTATTTGCAAATTATAGAATTAAAATAAAATCTTCAAACTTCAAAAACCATATGCCTTCCATTACCCCTCCACATGCTGCATAAGCAAAGGCTCCCATTGAGGAAGTCCCCATGAGGAATTGTGTGTCCTGGCTTTGTGAAGTTTCAAAACCTTTGCTAAAATAGTACAAAAGTACTTGCCAAACATAGAAGTCATAAAGAGTTTATTTACAATACTCAATTTCCTTCTAGTCTGGATAGGCATTATATTTTTTCCTGAAGTGAAAGCGACAAGTAAATAATAGTAAAAGTTGATGGGAAAAAGATAACAGCTCTCTTTGTGGTGGTGTTGTGTCTTGTGGATTGTGCTCTGGATTGTTCACAGGTAATGCTCTTTTGGGCTGGAGATGGAGGTTGAAAGTAAAAAAATTTCTCCTTTGTTTTGGTCATCACACATTCTCAGTTCATTATCCAAGATGTGTGAACTGAGAGTTGTATTCTGGAGGCCCCAAATATCACTGTATGTTTTAGCATCTCAGTATAGGTCAGGAAGTATATGCAGTGTACTAAACTGGGAATTATGAGGTGGGTGGTTGTTTTTGGTCTTGGTAATACAAAATGCAAATCATTTTGGGTGTGGAAGGTAGGTATATTTTTGTGCAGAGCCCAATACTAACAAAGTAAATATTTATCTTGGAGCGGTAATGTCATGTTACCATGCTATCCATGCTATTTCATTGTAGGAATAAGTAAAAGGTAAATGTTTGCTTTTCAGTTACCCTCCCCAGAGCTTTTACTATAATACTGTTTAAAATCCTTATTCGTATCATAAAAAGGCAGTTTGCTCTTTTTACAGAGAGAAAACCACAAAGACAACAGCAATTCAAGCTTCCCTCAAGGCTCCACCAGAGTGCCCATCCTGCAAGAACAGCTTCTAACACTCTTCTTGTTGTTTGTTGTCCTCAGCCCCTCTCCCTCAGCTACTGGCACGTGGCTCTCAGTGGAAGGAATTTTGGTGGTCATTTTTCTGATAGGGACTTCAATTGGAAGTGGATTTCTGCCTCAAAGGCTTGTCACTCAGCAGTGACTTGTGCCCATTATTGCCTTTTTTTGCTTCTGCTGTTGTCTTGTTGGGGCCTAATGCAGAATCCTACTGCTTATTTTGTAGATCCTTACCTGCCTTTGTAGCTATTTGGACTATAACAAATGGCTGAACCAAGTTTGTCTTCAACAAAATTTAACTTGATACCTTTTAGACTTGCTCTGCATTCAAAAATGAGATGAATTTAGGGTGTGCCAGTCACAATTAGAAAAGATACTCCAGCTCTATTACCTTATTAGACACACTTCTTTCCTACCCATAGAAGACTGAGACATAGAGACATAGAATGGTCAGTCATCTTTGCAGCTCCTGTGAGCGATTTGCCCTGTCTTTTGACAGAAGTGGAATTTTATTTTAGGTGACTTAATCGTGGAGTCTTGGTAGAAGTGAGAATAACGATAGAGTCTGGTCTCTGACCTTGTCAGTGCCGATAACCCAGGCTACACATTCAGATTTCAAACAAATGAAAGTTTCTGTCAGTAATCCTGAGGGTGATTTCCACAACTTCCTTGACAGGAGCATTGAGACAAGGAAGCTTCTAAAAACTTCCTTGGAACAATACTGAAAGATAAAGCTATCTGCAGGGGAACAGTTTATAATGAGGGTGAATCCCAGCATGGTGAGGGCAGCAGATAGTGATCTACAAAAAACCCAATACCAGTATTGCCAAAAGCAATGGATGGAAGATGTTACTGTGTTTTGGCACAAGATATGGTAACTGGAAGTAAACCAGGAATAGATTTTGTGTGCAGAGCTAGTCAGGAATTGTTATATTTGTGTACAATATTTATTTGCTAAGCTTTATGGTCAACTTCATTACTCTTCATTTTATTCGTTATTATGTCACTGAGCAGTAACTTGTTCAAAGATTAAAAGTTCCAATTGGTTGCTCATGCTTAAGGTATGTAAATGCTTTGCAGCTCCGACAGTAATTTACTGACATGCTGGCAATTTGCACTTAAATAGTTTATGCACCCACATATACTTGCACACCAGCACTGTGCAAGTCCATAAATGAGCTGAGTATAAAGGGCCTGATCTCCCAATCCTGATGCACACAAATATCTCCCTTGTTTTTTTGGACTTGACCTGTTTAAAATCTCTGTAAGAGAGGTCCTCAGAGAAGAGCAGTGGCTTTTTCACAGTTAAAACCAAACAAAGCTCCTGTAAAATCTAAGGTGCAGCAGTTAGTATGGAGTTTCTTTTGATCAAAGATTTCACAGAACCAGCTTTTCAAATAGATCACCTGTGTTTATACATGGGCACAAATACACATATGTGCACACACAATCATCAATGTAGATCACTATGTCTCCACATATACATATTTTCAGGCATATAATTTTAATTCAGGATATTCAGGCATATAATTTTAAATCGAATTTTACCCTTCCCTTGCTCAACACATTCTTCTAATTTGCATTTAGCTTTACAAATACTACTCGTGAGTAGTGATAATTTTTCTGTTACAAAATTGTTTTTTGATACCATGCTGCCATGTCCTCAAATCTAGTACGAATGCTTGCATTTTGAATCTTTATAGGCAGCAGTTTCATGAGCAGAAATTTATTAAAGTCTGTCTTGAAGTCTAGAATAAGGTGGCAGACACTCAGAGTAATTATTGTCTCTTTAGAAAACAGATTATTTCCTCAAGCAGACCTGCAAAATTGTGCAATACAGCATGGACTTGGGCTGTATGGCACTGCAGCCTTTTCTCACTAAGCTAAATTACAGATTTGGCCATAAAAGCAGATTGTTCAAAACTGATGAAGTGCTTTTATACACTTTACTGGCCTTTATATTGGCCCCTGGTATTCCTCTCTTCGGTATTTAAAAAAAACAAAAACAAAACAAAAGAAACCAAAACCACTTTGTTATTTAAATCTAGACAGAGATCAGGTCTGGTAAGAGATTTTGGAGATTACTATAACAAAGATGTGTCTTTAAAATAAATGAAAATTACTTACTTTTATTGAAAACTATTTCATTTTATGACTTCACAATATTGGAAGCAGAAAGTAAAATATATTTGTGTATTTTGTTTACTGTATAATCATGTATGGTTCTGTTTCTTTACAAATATGGGATGAAGTTCTGTCATACCCATCCTGTAATGGAAGAAATAGGATGTGAAATTGAGTTATGAAAAGTAAAATTACACAGATTTTTTTTTAACCAAACTGCAGAAAACAGAACATTTTTAATGACACGGGTATTTTTTAATTTATTAAAAATTTTTACTTGTTAATACTTAATACTTACTAATTCATACACTTAATACCCAATTGAAAATATTTTACCCCCCTTTATTAGCACAAAATTATTAGCACATGCAGTAGAAGCAATCTGCTTGTAACCATGTTAACCTACTGACGTGTGATAGTTTAACTTTAGAGGGATGAGTAATACTTTTGTATTCCATCACCCATTATCTCCCCCAAATTTATCAGCTAATCTGATAAAAAATATCTTCTCCAATACTGCTGTACACAAAAGTGGCATTCTCTCTAGAGGCACTTCTGAAGCTATGTTGTTTTAAGGTTACATCAGAGTGAGAGCAAGGTGCTTCACTTTGTACCTCCTGCCATTGTTTTATGTTTCTCGAGTGTCTCTTCAATGCAAGCAGTTTCACTGGGCAGATTATTCAGAGTGCGATATTTCTTTATGATCTGTTGTACTTGCCAAGGTTAGGTTAACTTTTTCCTACATTAACTGAAAAACCTAAAAAATAGGCAGGTTTTTTTACCCAAGTAAATGCAGCAGTTTGTGGTTTTGAATGAGGAATATGAATTTTGAATGAGGAAGTTGGTTTTTTTCTTTTTCCTTTTTTTTTTCTTAAGTGTAGTAGTTCAGATGGTGTCTTTCTCCCTATGCTCTGCATGCTAATAGTTTGGAAAAGAAGATATAACTGCAAGACCTAAAGCAGTGGCAAGGAGTGACAATTGTAACTTTTTTTTTCCTAAAATTATCAAAATTTCTCCTTTTGACTTACAGAGGCAGAAAAGTTGGTCAGTCTCCCCAGAACATAAATCCTTTCTCTCTGTTAAACTCAGAGACCATTCCACATAAACTAATAGTGACTGTCACTGGGGATAAGCCATTCCAGGTTAGATGAGAACCAAGCACTTTTTTTTACTGGCATGTAAAATAACTATTGAAATCCTGAAGTCAGTTGTGAAAATGCCAGGGATTTTTTGGAACCAGCATAAAGCCCTCAGGGATTTGTGGCAAGAAATGATTCTGCACTGGTCAGTGAAATGCATGAAAAGTCTTGACAGTCTTCTGCATGTGGATTTTCCATTTGTCTATAAGCAGAATTTTTCAGAAAAAACAAAGCCAGAAATATTTCTGTAATGTATTATCATGCAAAATAACATAAAGGAATGTGAAACCATCAGAGATTCCTGGGAACTGAAGGTCCATCCAAGCTGTTACTTGTGGTCTGAAGTTAGTAATCAGGTAGATTTCTCAGATGGTCTCTTTTATCCTAGTTCTGTTCTCCTGCATTTAATTCTTTATGCCTAAGAACTGGAGGGAAGTGTTTCTCTCATTTTTGGGTCCTGATGCAGGTATTCAGCTGCAATTACAGGCAGTGGGATTTGGGAAAAGAGGAAGCATTTGCTGTTTGTAGGGAATCGCTTCTTTTTAGTAAACCTTTTAGAAACGCACTACTTTTTGTTTTAAACAGATCTGTAGAAGACCACTGAAATGCACTCAGACAAATTGGTGGCACTTCTGTGTTATCAAGTTCAGTTGTTAGTAGCTGCAGAAATGCTTGTGTTTCTGCCCTCTCCATCTCTTCTTCTTTCCCTGCTATATCTTTCCATCTTACACACACTCGTATCCGCACTCTTTTCTTTCTTGAACAGAAATGTACTGGCTTTTAGTTTCCCAACTTTAAATTGATTAGACCACATTAATTTTTAAATAAGTGTCACATATCCTTAACCAAGCACTAAAAGGTTGAGAAGGCTTCACGGTGTAAAGCCTGATCCAAAACTCAGTGAGAAGAATTTTAAAAATGCGGGCTGCCCTTCATTAGCCCTCATGATATCTCCTGACAGGCAGTGTGTGCGTGCTCTGCCATGCCAGGCCAGGGCAGGACCAGCTGCCATGCACCATTTACCCTCTGTCAGCAGCTTCACTCACAGCCCGGGCAATACTGCACACACGAGTCTGTCATGCGTCAGCATCAATTAGGCTCAGTTTGCTGCGCTTGGGAAAAGCAACAGCCCTGCTATTAACCATTTGATTTCTCCCCGCCTACCCCAGTCATCATCCGACTCCCCGAGAGAGCTGCTGCATTCGGCAGCAGTGTGGTCGTGGCTGTTCTTGCAAACAGCAGGTTTGTTTTAAAGTAAGGCACTGATTCAGGTGAGTTGGCTTTACTGCAAGGAGTTTGATTTATTGGTGCTGTTATTTAGACAGGGAAGTTAGATACAGCCTGTGCACTTCCAACCCAGTCAGATTTCCCATTCACCTGCTGTGAAGAAGTGTTAATGTCTGTCTGTCCAAACACATACATACCTGTGCACATGCACATACAGATTGTAAGCTTTAAACTTACCACAAGACCAAGGTGCTAAAATATTTCATTAAAACTGTACCTTGCTCTTGCTGTATTATTTACTCAACATGTTTCCAGTTTTGCAGTTGTAGATACATCCTTGCACTGTTGTTGTTTTGGGTATTGTTGTTTGAACTGATTGTTGCTAAACTTTCCCCGCCTTTGTGAGAAACCAACATGTGTGGTCATGCCTAAATTTGAGTCCCTATTTTGTGGTTTTTCACCACTGTTATGAAGGGGGTGGGTAGCAGTGAGACCACCCATGGTGTGTCCTTGTCAAGCAGCACGGTGAGCGAATGGGTTCGGTGATGTGCAGTGAGTGCTGAGAGAACAACCTCTTCTGGCAGAGTTTCCAAGCACTTCCTCCCTCCCCAAAATACAGCTTCTTCCTCCATGTAAGTATAGAACACCCATGACTATTTATATAATAAAAGAGCTACTGTGTACTTTAGTGGATAGTTAAAGACATTTTCACAGGTCTGTATCCACATGGGATTTATGGAGCCTTACAGGCCTGGTCAGTTTGTAAAGTCGTGATAGCCCAAGAGACTGTTGTCAGATGTTGGTAACAAGACAGTGTTTGAAAGGAATCAAAACAATATAAATCCTGTGAGATCTGTGGCAGCAGGATGGGTTCTAATGGAGAGGAAGACAGGGTCGACCACCACACAAGAGAACAAGGAGAAGAAAGTGTTTTTTCTCTTTCAAGCTTGCAGCACCAGCAGGGGTAAGCAGGTTTCTAAAAAGAATCTCATCAGCAGATCAATCCAGAGTAACAGATGGAGTGCACAGATATTGTCTATCAGATTTCCATTGCATGTGGCAAACAAATACATTGTTGCAACTGTTAGCAGCAAAACTTTCTCTTTTTTTTTGCATCATAATTACCAAGAGTTGAAAAGAGCTGTGGGTTAATGATTTCCTAACAACAACTATGGGGGGTTTAGGGGATAGTAACTTCCCCAAGGAATACATTAGCAGGAGATATAAAGTCTCTGAGCATCTTGAATGCAAGGGTTTGGATCTGCAGAAATAACTGCCTATAGCAATGCATTTTGAAGAGTAAAAATTTTCTAGGCTAGGGGAATGGACTGAATCTTCATCTACTATAATAGTGGCCAGGTTTGCATTGAAGACATTGGGAACAAACCAGTCCTTACCAGCTAGAAGTTTTGAGCTCTGTTGCCTTTTTCAAGCCATTTTTCAAACCATTTGGGATGTCCAACAATGGTTCAGTGTATGCATAATTACATTATAAATTAATTTTGAAATTATGAATTAGTTTCCTAGTGTTATTAATATTGCTGGGTTTATTTAGAAGTTAGTTTTGTTCAATTGTTAATGTTAAAATTAAAGTCTGAGTGTGAATATTATGGAATTGTAAAATGGTTTAAGGTTGGAAGGGACTTTTAAAGATCATGAAGTCCAACCCCAAATATGACTCACAGAGTCTCAGCATCTTCTGTGCTGGTTCATTAATCCTGGAACAGACAGAATGAAAGTGAAATAATGAATGTATGATATTCTTGGTGTTGGTGCACTTGCAGTAGGTTTAGAAGGATGGGTATCAGGGATTATGTGGTTAAACTTTTAACAAGAACATGTTACAGTTGATTTTAGTAAATAATATTTGTCAGGTCTAGTAAATAGTTAAGAATGATGAGACCATTATTTAGTTACCATTTAGTCACAGCAAGTATGGACAGATAATCTGAAGTTTCTCTAGGCTCAAACAAACCACGTGAGTAACAGCGTGGGTTAGTTCTGTGAACTAGCTGGTGAAGGACTGGAGGCAAAACTTGATTGCCCAGTGATACAGACCTGTGGCCACTTGAGATGGCACAGGGCATCCTCATGTTTTTGCCAATCCGAAGGAGCACAGGTCTCCCATAGATCCTTTATCCATAAGACTGACCCCACTGAAGGTGTCTTGAATAATATGACTGTAGGGACCTGGGAAAAAGAGTCAAGACCTGGATCTTGACAAAGTTATTTCACTTCTAGATCTACTATGAAGCTTCTCATTATTATGCATAAAGCTTCCCAGTCTTTCTGTGCCTATGTTTCCCAACTTGTCAGGGAAGCTGTTTAAGGCAGGGACTAACTTTTTATCCCTTTGGATAAAGTATGATTAACCTAGTTGGACTGAATGACTACAATTACACGTCACTGAGGAGGTTTGAGAGTGATTCTTCTCCAAAGAAACCAAGTGTCCAACCAAAGAATTATCACATCTTCCTTGATCTTAAGTATCATCGAGTTTCTGGCTAATATTGTTATTCACAATGTTTCTGATCTTAGAGGTTTAGCCACAGGAAAGAAGGATTTTGAAGAAGTAAAGTGAAAAGTGCAAATGTTTGCACAGTGTCTTAAACAACAGAGTAGATGCATTTTTCAGCATGTGTTACATTATTCATTATTTTTAACTCATGCTCTAAGCTTGCTGTATTTCATCAATACCTGAGCCACCTCAAATTAAAATTGCAGTCAGAATTGGCTCTTATGGAAAGCCCTCACCCTGAAGCATATTTTTCATTTTAGTCTCTTTGGTTCCTGGAATTCTAAAACAAAATCCAAAATAGTATTTACACCCTTGCTTCCTCCTAAATACCTCATGTCCTTCTGGGCCTACTTTCTTTGCACACTAACCCTGTAATTCTAGTTCTGCAGGAGCCCTGGTGCCTTTATAGTATCATAACCAGCCTTTGCAAGTCTGTCTAGCTACTGAATAACCTTGCTTCTGGGAAGAAATAACTGCACACCCAGCCATGCCACCCACTCTTTATGTGCCTATTAATTGAACCCTGCCTTCCCTTTGTCTCCCAAAAGAATGAAAGTTAGCAGTCACTCCGTGAACACCTCTTGCCCCAAGAAAAACATTTATGGTTTGCCTTATTTTCTCACAAGACCCAAAGACCCCTTACCCATGATCTTTAAAGTATGAGGGGGATGTGGAAGTAGGCAGATACTCACCTAATAATCAAGAGTTCTAGTCACAGCCCTCAGAGTAGGAATGAGACGTGTGCAGAGAGCATCGTGCACCCAAAAGTACAGTTCTCTAATCACAGAAGTACCTAAAAATATCTCTTTTTGGAGGCATTGTGGGGTGTTTCCCTTGCCTTTGAGTGCTGTGGATCCAGAGCCTTTCATGCCTGCTAACCTGTGAAGCATGGTGGTGCCAGGACTTCGTGGTTTATGTAAACATTAACAGAGAGCCCTACTGAAGGCACAGGCAAACCTGCAATGTGTGAAAAGGAGAGCTGAGAGGGTCCTTCTGGAATTCAGCATTCTTGAATAGAAGCTGTGCTTTTTCAGAAACTGCCTCTGTGGAGACACGAGATTTAGTGAAGAGTGACTTTGGTGAGAATTCTTGTCCATCCACCTGACAGGGCAAAAATTCCTTGCTAGAGGTAGTGTGTTTGGAGGGCTTAAGTGAGCTTGATAAACTGGACAACTACATGACAATGTCATTAGGGACGTAGATAAAAGAGTTTAAGGAAAACCATGATAACAGGAATCATAAATTAACAGTCAGGTGTTGGCAGAATTTCACTAAAGGAAGTAAGTCAACTGTGTGTGGTATTTATGGATTACATGTATATATGTAAATATGCATTATGTTGTGAGTGAAAGGAGAGCAAGTAGGCTTAGCACAAAGGGGTTGTTTTTACCAATTTAAGTTGGTTTTGGTGCTACAAATGTAAATATTTATTCTCAAATGAAATCGAAAAAATGAGGATACAAATTTAGCAAGTAGACTTTTTTCTAGAGAAGCCAATGTGATCATGGAAGTGAATTTGACTGAAGATAACAGAAAGAGCATTTGTACTTTCAGGTAGACTATGCTATTTCTGAAGTAAATTTTGATGTGTTGTAGCCAGACATCTACATCCTACATCTGCTTGCCTCAAATCAGATATTTCATTACCTAGTAATAGTGAATCCAATTATTCTCAAGGAAAAAAAACCCCTACCATTTATGAAACAAAAGGCTGTTTTGAGCTTTAGTAAAGATTTGGCTTAATGAATAACCAAGGTACCATTATGTATGTACTTTATGCTGAAATACCATTCAAATAGTAATATTAAGCTCCCTTTGTTCTCATAATCCTTGGTTTGAAATACAAATGGAATTTAAGATGATAGGTCAGTGGGTTTATTCAAAAAAAAAATAGAGCTTAAAGGAAGTTATTCAGCAATGCTCTAGTACTACATTCCTGTTATAGATAAAAAGCATGTGTACCTTTCCAAACCCATTCTGGGTCTGAAGCAAAGTGTGGTTCAGCTGGAATTTAAAAATGAGGCTATATTAGGAAGCAAATGCCCCAGTGGAACAGCTTTTTAACAATTTCCATCTTTGCAAACCTTAACCAGTTTACTTTCAGTTTAATTGTATAAAGTAGGAAACTCATAGTTTTGCAAACAGTCCAAGTGAGGTTGAGAAAGCCCAAGAAAATTATTAAAGGTCTCAGAAAAGCCAGTTGGCCTTGGAGTTCTGTAGCTTCTGGTCTGTAGTAGTTAAAACGGGAATTTCATGTTTATAGCCTGAAAGTTATAAAGTTAAAAGCGAAAAGTACACAGTAGTAAGGCCAGGTCTGTACAAGCATCTTTATTTGTGTAATAACTGTAAATAGTATGTTGAATTTGTGTGATGGGAATAGAAATCCCATGATAAATGAAGCTGCAAATAGCCTGGAATCTCACTGGAAATGGTTAGCTGGAAAATTAATAACAATTAGAATTTGACAAAGCACAAGTGGCAAATGAGTTGCATTCCTTCTTCCTGAAGGAAGTTGTAGAGGAAATATAAACACCTGATTTAGAAATGTTTGCCAGGCATTGAGTTCAAGAGAAGGATCAGGAGACCAAAATGCAGAAAAATTTGGCTTGAGTGCTTCATTTCATATATTTCAGTGACCTCCAAACAGCTTAAACCCATGTTCAGGAGTGAAACAACATATAAACAAAACGGGGGGATTGCTATGAAACAGGACAACAAGAAGGAAAAGTGGGCACAATTTATCTGTAGTGCAGACCAACCTGTAAAAGGGAACGTGGTCTAGTGCAGGGTAGGGAGACAGGAACTCATGGGCTCCAATCTGTTCCAAGCCACTGACACTGTCTGACCCAGGCAGGTCACTTGACTTCTTTGTGCCTCTGTCAATCCAGCTGGAAAATTGGGTAACAAAAGAAAGACCTTGCTGAAAAACAGATGCTCCATCAGAGTTGACCTGTCCTGAGTAAACAAATTACAAAACATTGATAGATACCACAGTAAAACTTACGTGGATCTGTGGTGTCAGTAAGGAAGAATGAGTGATGTGGGAAAGATCCAACTGGCAGTACTGGATTCTTGAAAAAAAGTGATTTTTCTCTGAGTTCACAGGTGAAATAAGGAGCTCGCAAGATGGATGCAAAACTGGCTTGTGTTGGAAATCAGAAACTGAGAAAGACAAGGGTGCTTGGAGTCGATACTGCACAAGATATGGTTTTAAATTGTCCAATATGTGGTCATTCATTCCTTATGGTGAAAGTTTAAGTGCTAAAAGGCTCTCTGTGAGAAGAGCATCCTGTAATTCATGACCACATATCTGGATGGGGAATCAGAGACTGCATGTAATTCACTGGTCTTGCATTAGAGGAGTATTTCAAAGCTTTGGGGGGTCCTCATTTAAAATCATACAGACTTTAATTTATTTTCTTATTTTTTTAAGATCTCATGAATTTGCATCTCAGTCTTGGATCTCAAGTCCTTCAGAAACATGCTTTATAGAAGCCAACTGCATAGGCTTGGAAATTAAACTAAATCCATAGACTCAGGTTTTGTTGGAGAGAGAGCACTGTGTTTGGGAGAAAGATAATATGGCATAAATTCCAGATCCCTGGATTGCTGGAGTATGACACGGTGTCATTTTAAAAATGTTTGGCAGTGTGCTGTACAAGTGGAATGTATTCATTTTACTTTTTGAAATTACTTTTTCAATATGTATAAAAATCTAAAGTACATAAATTTGATATGAAAAATGATGTTTATATTTTTAAGGAAAAGTATCTCTGGGTGTAATATAACAACAGGCCCTAGATTCAGATAATTCAGAAAATCGAAGTTAATGTCTTGGTTCTGCTAATAGTGAGTGCTTTGCAATGCCATTTTCTTTTTACTTCCATTTCCTTATCTGGAAATTGGAAATAAAGATTCTCACCTCTTTGTACAGAGCTAGTACTGAAGAACATCAGGTAAGAATTAGAGTGAAAGTATGTGTTCACGTTTCATTGCAATGGACTAGGAAGCAGCCTTGTGTTATTAATTTTGCTGTGTTATTTGTATTTTTGACTGATGTGCACTGTGGCAGAAGGAAGAGAGCAGCTCCATGTGTGCTCCTCAGCTGGAGAAGGATGGACGTTGATTACACCACCAGCACACTTGACTTTTTCTGGCAATGCTACACATTAAATGGAGTTCTGACAGTCTTGAAATACTTGTTCAGCATGAGTTTTACCACATTTAAAGACTTAAATAAACACCCAAAACCTGCTGTTCATAGCAGCTTGGGGTGTATTGAAAATAGTTGTTCTTTGGCTTTTCTGATACTTGGGATGAGACAAGGTTGGCTTAAAGACTCCAAGATGCTTAGAAAGATCCTGAGCAGGATGAAATACTGTGTGCATCCTAATCCATGAGCCTCAGGGTGGCACATTATTTTGGAAGGAGGAATATTGAGAAGTCACACTAGTATTTAAGTGGGAAAATATTTCCAATAACCCGAAGTGTGTTTTTTTTAGGAGATCTCCAGCAAGTCATTAGTTTCCTGTCCTCATACTTAGTCTCGGCAAGGAAACTTTTTTGTTGGGAGATGTGTTATTATGGCAGCAATGGAATTGCTTTGAGAAGCATCCAAGAACAATCTCAAAAGCTGCGCAGAAAAATGCTAACTTCTCTGGACACAATAAGACTGGTGTTTTCTAATTCTGCAACCATGCTAAGACTTACCTGTCTTGTGGGCTGCTGTGTCATGGGGTGAACCCCTTTGTTCTGGTCACACAAGGAAGTGTGTGTGTTTCCTGAGGACACATTGCACTGTCAGACAAACCATGGGAGCACAAAAGGAGTGAAAAGTCAGAGGCAATAAATATATTGAGTTCTTAGATTTTTATATATTTTTGTGACTTTTCTCCTGCCTTCAGTATTAAGTCTGTTCTTACTTACTCTTTGAATACACCAATGTCTTTAACTTGTATGTTGTTTTGTCTGGGATGAAGTTAATTTTCTTTATGGTGGCATGGAAGTGTGGTTTGGATTTGTGCCCAAAACAGTTTTGATAAATGGAGATGTTTCCAGTATTGCTTAGCAGAGTTTACACAGTATAAGGTCTTTTCTCACCTTGCCCCACCAGTGAGCAGGCTGGGTGCACAAAAACTTGGGGACACAGCCAGGACAGCTGACCACAGGAATATCCCATGTCTTACATTATCATGCTCTGCACATAAAGCTGGGGGGGGAGAAGGAAGGGAAGACATTTAGAGCCGTGCTTGTCTTCCCAAGTGTCCATTACACACAATAGAGCCCTGCTCTCCTGGAGATGCCTGAACACCTGGCTGCCCGTGGGAGGCCGTGAAACAATCCCTTGTTCTGCTTTGCTCGTGTGTGTGGCTTTTGCTTCCCTCACTGAACTGTCTTTATTACAATCCCTGAGTATTCTCATGTCTCCTCTTCTGATTCTCTCCCACAACCCATCAGGAGAGAAGTGAGCGAGTGGCTGCGTGGGGCTCAGTTGCCAGTTAGGGTTAAAGCATGGCAGTCCTCTTTGGCACCCAATGTGGGGCTCAAAGGCTTTGAGATATAATAATAGATTGACCAGAGCACATTAGAAGTGATTTATATCTGGTGGTGGTTGTGGGTCATGATATTGATTCATCTGTTCTTGATATTAGTTTATCTGATCTGCACTATGCACTTTTTTTTCACTGTACATGTTAAAGATTGGTGTTGGCTTTTCATTTTGCTGTGCTCTGTAGTGATTAGTGATGTTTTGCCGGGAAGATTTGTTGTTAAAACACTGACCTAAGCTTGATCTGGTATTTGAGCTCTATACTTGAGCCTCTACTGTACTCTGGGCACCATCTCATGCAGACAAGTAGGAATTGTTCTTTTGCTGAAAAATGTTGTTTTGTTTTGTTTTTGTGGAGGAATTACGGAATGACACCTTTGCTACCTTTCTCTGTGATGTTTGCTCTCTCTTTAAAAAGACCTTCTCAGAACTTTGAATATCCTTGGGTAGTTAAAATACTTCTATTGGTATTTCCTAGGAATAATACTTGGTTCTGTCTAAGGCTAACAAGGTGTTTAGGAATATGGCCCAGGCTTTGTGAGGGGATGGCAGTGAGTGGCACATCATGTGGGAGAATATGGGCAGGTGTCTAGAGAATTTCTCACCTGCAATGGTCTAGAACTTTATTCCTGAACAATTACAGGATTCTGACGAAGTGGTAGAATGCTTGGGGGAAAGAAGTGCTATGGCCATTCCAAGGAGACACAACTTAGAATCATAGAATTCTTAATGCTGGAAAAGACCTCTAAGATCATCAAGTAACCATTACCCTAGCACTGCCCACATGTTCACTGCTAACCCATGTCCCCAGGTGTCATATCCCTATGTCTTCTGAACATTTCCAGGGATGGTGAAACTTTTTGCACTGTGCTGGGCCCTGGCCAGTACCTACCAGACACTGCTCCATATTATACAGTCCCTCCTGGGGGTCTGCAATAACAACATCTCTGTAGTATCAACACTGTTTCCAGCACAGATCCCAAACACAGTCCCATACCAGCTACTATGAAGAAAATTAACTCAATCACAGCCAAAACCAGCACAGCATGATTAAATTCCTAGATAGAGACAGTCAGATGTGTTCAGTTTGCATCAATGCCACAGGCATCCCAAGTGATCCTGGTCAAATCACTCCATCTCTTTTTTTTTGTTTGTTTGTTTTTGTTTTTGTTTTTTGTAAGGACTAGGATATCAGACAGTTTCTTCTAGAGATAGTTCTGATCTCTCTGTTGGTTTTCAGCTGTCAGGGTCTGGAGTGAGCTTTATCCAAGTATATTTTGTGATACCTAGGACAGTATTGCTCCTATTTTGTTAAAGCCTACCTTCTAAATCTTGTAATATTGTCACTAGAGGAAAATGTCCTCTATTGGGAGAAATGCTGCCTAAAGCATGAGGCAAATACTGCCTTTGCCAGTGCACCTGGCAGTAACAATAGACTGTGAACTACAAAGGATGGCATACTGCAATTAATTTGTGAATGAGCTATTCAAGATACTCTCTAAGTGATTGGGGATGGTTTTGATATCTTTGTATCTTTTATTGTAAAAAGAGATCAGTTTAGAATTGGGCTTAGAACAGTTAAAGGGGCAATGATAGGGCTGTGCTCCTGTTGGCAAAACTTACTCTAATTTGCCATCATTTGTGTCCTGTCCTTCTCAAGCCATCCACAGGGACTCCTGTGCTGAGTGCACTGGGCTTATTAGTGTGTCACATGTTGCCATGCCCTGGTGACTGACCACAAGCAGTCACAGCAGAGGTGGGCACTGTGCCATGCAGACATCGCAGCACAGGCAGAGGCAAGTGCTCTGTCTGTGCCGAGGAGCCAAATAAATTACAGTAACTAAAGTTTTCACTTTGTTCCTAAAAATCACTTCTTGCATAACTAATTGTGTGCAGTGAGGAGCTGGCCCTTGACCTTGTTTCAGTCTGATAAATTGCCAAAGGTAAAATAAAGTAGATCACTAAGCAGACATTGCTCTTCTAGGGTGTCACAGGGATGTAATGCAGTTGCAAATGGGGAGGGCAGGTGGTCCAGACAGCTGCAAATGGAAAGGTGTCATCAAGCCAGTCTTCTATTAAGAAGTGATGCAATTATGAAATGGTTTGAGGACCTCTATATTAACCCATAAAGCAACAGACACTCTCAGAGGGAATTGCCTTCTCACTGACTTTTGCCTGCTGAGCTTCATTTTCTACCCTCAGTAGAAGCATCTCTTTTGTAATGCATTTCTGTATATTTTTGCCTGTGACAGTGAACCTTGTCATCTGCTGTCAGAAAAGTAGTAGAAAGATTGAAATGGGCATTAAAAAGAAAAAGAAAATGTTTGCTGTAATTTCAAGGCACAAAATTATGAGTAGAGCCCAGAACTGGAAGTAATCAAACAAACCAGAGATGAGGACTTCTAAGCCAGTGTGGGAATATGAACTTGTGCTGGAATGTTTTTTCTCGAGTGTAGGTTTAGGCAGACAAAGCTGGGTAAGTCCGTTAGCATTGCCTTGGTTGTCCAGCAGCTGAGCTGCTGCATGGCTCCTCCACAAGGACTTTGCTTTCCAGGACAGTGTTGTGGCTGCTGTGAGCATCAGCCCTGTGCTTGCCAGTGCAGAGCAGACAGAGCAAATACAGCAGAGTTTGAATCCTGATTGAGGCAGGAGAGGTCTCATGGGTGTGGAACCATTTGGGGTTGCTAAAGCTTCAGCAAAAAAATTTAATTCCTGGCTCTGGCACAGTGCTAGGGAGAGGCTCTAAGCTGGCCAAACCCGTGTCTCTCTTTCTCATCCAGCTGAACAAGACAGTGACACTTGTCTTCCTTTGGGAAGGCTATTGAGACCTTTGCCTGGAAGTCAGCCTGCAAAGCATGGGTGTGAACCTGCTCATGTGCAGATATGTGAAGTTGGCTGTTTGGCCCCTAGCCAGGCGTGCACATAAGTCCCTTTGGAGGCAGCAGGACTTAAACATATGCTGGAGTTTAAGCATGTGCTGAAATGCTTTGTAAATGTAGGTCTTTGTGACTAATGACACTTACATGGTAGGATGATTACAATCATGATCTTGGATATTTATGAGAATGCTTTGTCTTTCCCATTAAAAAAATGAATCTGTGGTTCTACACTTATTACAATTGTATTTTAATTGAGGGGTTTTTTGTATAGTAAAGGCATGGCTTGTATGGGCTTAGGCTTTTATAGGTCTTCTTGAAGGGAGAATGGGAAAGAGGAAGAAATCTAATTCAAATACTTTCTGCTTGGGGGCTGAAAAGGAACCATTGCATTGCATAATAAGCAAAACTCACTCAGAAAAAATGAACTTACTGATATTATTAGAAGCAGGTTAAAATGTTGATTACAGAAGGTGAGCTTTATAAATAAGAGTGAATTCTAACCCAAGGTCTCTGAAATGCCAATTACAGTCACTTAAGTACATGGGGGCAAGCTGGGCTTTAGCTGGGAGAGTTAATGAGCAATTTCATAACGTGCTATATATCACTTTAAGAAGACATGATAAATTGCCTCTAATGGTATTGTGTGTATAAGTCGGAGCTGGTTTTGCTCTATGTTCAGTTCTAGTGATTGGGTGGTACACCTGGAAAGACTTGTATTTTAATGGGCCCTTTTTAGCACTTTTGCACCTCGTATGTTCTGGATTATGTATGATTGATGGCCTTGAATGTATGGGAAGGAAAGATATGTAGATCTTAATGCTTTTAAACCATTTGTTTTCCAGTCTCTGTAAAAGGCCTCTCTGTTTTCTGGGTAATGGTTTATACTTCTCAAGTAAACAGAGGTACGGTTCTGGGACTTTGGCTTTTAACACTATAAATCCAGTGGGTTTTTATAGGAGGGTCATTCAGTTTACAGTGCACTTAAGAAAAGATAGCTGTTTTCATACTAGTCATTAAAGACAAATTAGTAAGTATTTTAGTAGATAACTTGATGTATGAAGTAGATTTTCAAAAAATACAAAACCAGAGTTTGCTGGGCATTCATTTAGTTCACATTTCATATCATGAGTAAAATCTCTTTCTGCCCTGGGTCACATGAATGTCTTCACAGTCAGAACCTTTCTGACTCCCCCCTTCTCTGGCTGGACCCCATCCATGCTTACTTTGCCCAGAGGGGTTTCTGCTGTTGAGCAGCATTAAATCATTCTCCTCTCCCCCTCCAACCTAGGGAGAGACAGACTCAAACTGGAAACCAAACCCAAGCTTTCCCTGTGGGAATGCAGCCGCTGGCTGCAGGCTGGCCTGGCTGTGGGGTTTCTTCTGCCCTCCACAGGGATGGGAAGAGGGGACTCTGGGATTAGTTAGCATTGATTCCTGGGCAGGATTAGTGTTAAGCTGTTGCTTGTTTCCAAGCATCTACACGAGCTTGAATCTCCAGCACGACCTGTTTCCTGTGTGTGCAAAATCTGGTTCTTCTGACAGGGAGGCTCTTGACACTGGCTGGAGCAGAGCGTGGTGCTGAAGTGCTGGGGTGGGCATCTCCTGCAGCTCCTTCCATGGGAAGGTCCTGAAACTTTTTGCCCTTCAAATCCTCAGGCAGATTTTGAGCTGTATTAGCAGAAGTACAACTTAACTTATGCTGCCATGTGGTTTTATTAATACTGTGGTATTGAAAGGCAAGTGCATTAACCCCTGCTGCCCCATGCTTTAATATATTTCTCATTACCGCTCTTTCCCTGTGCTTTGTCATTAGTACCTGAATTTTTCAATTTGTGTCTTTTACAGCCTTCTGGTGATCCCCAGCATTATCTGTAAAGCAGTGCCTCCTCTTAGCTGGATTGCTGGTTTCTCTTTGTAAAATAAAACAAGAAGCAAGTAAATCATGTAGTATTTCTTACTTGTGCTGCTTGGCCTAGGACTGAAAGTGCACAGATGAGATGTAAAGATCCACAGGGCTTCCATCACTGTCTTAAGCATTTAATGTACGTGTTGCTCAGGGGCTGGACTGATAAGCTGTAGAATAATAAAGCACAGCTTAACCTGTGTTTCTCAGTTTCATGTCCCTATGTCTTTCACTATCAAGTGGCAAGTTCAACCAGACAAAGAGATTAGATGACTTTACAGTGCTTCTGCATTTTAAATACTTGCTTGTTAAAACTAAATTTCTGACTAATTACACTAATTCTTATACTTAGTTCCCATGCTTTGCAGGTGTTTAATAAAAAATCCCTCAGCTGAGGCTGCCGTGTGTTAGGTGTGGTGGCTCAGGGTCATGGAGGCGAGCGGGTGTCCAGCGCGTGCCTCCCAGAGTTCCGCGCCCCTGCAGCATCGTGCCCTGATCCCACAGCACAAATCCAGCACGAGAGGCAGCCCCCGTTCCCACTGTTAACAATGCCACCAGGCAAAAGAGAGAAATTATAAGCCCATGTTATGAAGGACATAATTAAATTACTTTCTCAGACGTGTGTCAGAGTGAGGAGCAAAACGCAGTTCTCCAAATCCAGAGGCAGCCCTGTGGGCACAAGCCCATCTTTTCTGGTGGCAGAGGGAAGCTGGCTTTTGTGCCAACTTGTGAGATTATTTGTTGAAAACATATTTTAAGCCACCATATGTGTATAAAATCTGTATTAATTTGAAACTAAGGTTGCTAAACCACTAGAGTCACATGAATAGCAATTAAGGTGTGCAGATGATGTACTCTAACAATTTTTTATTTTCATGATAAGTGCAATTCTACTATCTGCCTGTGTTTAACTGCCAAGCATAGATGCCCAGCTTAACTTTCTGCTGTAGTGCTATTGATAATGCTTTGGAAATAAAAGGCAAATTTGTTATTTCAAGGTTGAAATTATTCCTGTTGCATAAGACAGTGCAGGTGGGGTTTCTCTAGTATATCTCTTTTTTTTTTTTTTTTTCATGTTTCTTAGTATGCTGATGCAATGGAGGAATATTTATCTGCAAATTAAATTATGTCAGTTCCTTGTAATATAGATAATGATCATTGCAAAAGTAAAAAAATTAAAAATTTCTACAATGTAAACTTTAAAAAAAAAAAAGTCTGCAGAGTACTGTTAACTGAGAAAAGAATGTTTCCCAGCCCTTTTTGTGTGCAAAAAGGTTTCCTTTCATGAAAAGTAATAGAGATTTGAAGAAACAAATAGTGGAAGTGCATTTGAAATCGCAGTTATTGTCTCTTGGGCTGTTTTGGGGAGTTTTGGTTGGTTGGTTTTGTCAGGATTTGAGACTGCACTGGAGTACTATTTCTAATGAAAATGGTTGCAAAAAGGCACAATCAATGTTGTTCTAAATATTTTTATTTAAATATTTTGTTTGGTAGGTAAAAAGCTGGACAAAATGCTTTTGAACAATCTAAACACTCTCAATATAAATATTGTGATAGTTGCTTTCATCAAATGTTCATGCATGTTACACTGTTATATTCAAGTGTAGCTGATTGTGTGATACCTGGCACTTAAATCCTGCACATGGGCTTTTTACTGTAAAATTCTCCTTTATCCTACTACAAGTATTTTGAGATCAATATACTTTTTTACGAAAGAATGTATCTAACCTACCTAGTGTTTAGGTGGGATGTCTGATTTGCTTCTGACAGTTTATCCTCAACATCCCTATGTCCAGGGCTATTGTTATTGTTATCTCAGTTAGGGCTTGAGCACAGTTTGGTTGCTGCCTGTCCCAGATTGCATAGGTACACGTGAGCACCCTCTGCCTGCCCAAAAACCTTATGTGGAAAACAGGATAGTGGTTGTCTTTATGGTGTTGAACCTCAACCTTGTGAGTCCAGAAGAGACTGACAGTGTGTAAGGAGGGCTGTGAAACCTCAGGCTGTTGTTTGCTCAGAGCCCAGCAGCGTGGGCTGCTGAAGATCAGGTAAAAGCAATCCAGAGTGACCTCCCCAGGGTCAGCCTGCGCCTTGCCTCCACAGACAGGAACTGAGCCCAGCTCTCTTAAATGTCTCAGCTGCACTAAATAAATCAGTTCTTTTCTTCCATAAGTTTAAACACATATTCTGTACCACAGTTAAGCACAGTGAAAAATCTTACCTCTTTAGGAAGAAAAAAAAAAAGCCTAGGAGCTAGCTTAGCAAGGGGAAAGAAGCAAGACAGACAACTTGCAGTCCAGCCCTTGTATGAAAGTTGCCCCAGGCAATTTTGTTATGTCCAGGGAAGCATATGATATTCGTTGCATGGACCCATCATTAATGCTGACTCTCTGGGAACCTGTCTTATGTTGTTTCCATTTGGGACAAGTTAGCTAGAAAATTGATCCGATTTTATTAGAGAGTCATTTTCTTTGCTGTCTGGCAGTGGTCTCTGAAAAGATGTTTTGGCTTTTTAATACTTGGTGATTGCTCTAATAGGATCTCAGAAATCCAATGTCCAAACTGAGTCTTGCACTTAAAACTATTTTTTTTGACACTATGGACAGCTTAAAATAGAGCTCAAAGAATCAGTCCCCATTTATGCTGCAGGTGGAACCACTGTTTTTATTCACATCCCTTAATTAAACACAGCATACTTTTACATTTACAGACAGTTAATTAGACACCTTTTTTAATATACATTTAACTGTAAACAAATGGTGAAATCTAGTGTATGGTTCACGATTTCTCACAGTTGGCCACTGCTGAACTTTTGACGCAATCACCATTTTCAGTGGTGGCAAATACTCTCTTATTCTCAGTTCTTTGCCTGGATGGGATCTATCTTGCATCCAGACTGAACAAGTTTTGAACAAAAAAGAAAAAAAAAGAAAAGAAATCCCACCACTCTTCTAGTTTGGGGGAGTAAGGCCTGTGTGTAATAAGGAAGCAACTTTATTTTGCTTAAAGGTTTTTTTGAAAATTCCCACTTAGCTGCCTATTGATCAAAGGATAGTGGTTTAGTCAGTCTGATGGCTTAGAGGGATAAGATCTGTGAGAAAGAATCTTGCCTCTGACTGACTTTATTGTGTAGGCAATAGGGGATTCCTTCAAGTGGGTTTTAAAAAAAAAAGAAACATAAAATTTGTCTTTTGGATAAGCGATAGTGAAAAACAGATTTTAGGACAGAACAGGTAGAGGTGAAGATTGTAAAAACACTCTCAGAACATGTTTCTTTGAAATTATCTGCCAACAAGCCTTTGTAACAGCAATCTGATATTCCCCCAGCCCAGGAGCTGGGCCAGGTGTTCACTGGTGATGGGAGCAGAAGGCACCAGGGTGGTGTCAAGATGGAGCCATGGGGATGTGGGGTGGGCTCATGTGGAAGCTCTGACCAGGAGGAAAGCTTGCAGCCTCTGGCTGTTTGTCCTGGTGTTTCAGTAGGATGGGGGAAGTTCCCAGAGCACTGAGTGAAAGGGAGGCAGGATGCTCTGTGCCTGTTAGAGATGTGCTGAGCAGAGCACAGGGGTGATGTCTGAGCAGAGAGCCTCGACATGTTCTTGCAGTCACCCACGGCACCCTCAGGGCATTTATGAACCAAAAAGAAGGTGCAGGAAGAGTAAGGATGGTTCCTTAACACAGGTGCCCTTGCCCACTGCTCTCTAAGGTTGGCTTAGTTGGAGAATTCAGGGCTCAGATCCCTGTTGCAAAGCATTGTGCTGAGCTATGGCTTACCTTAAATAATGACAAAGGGGTGTGGTTTTTATGTTGATTAACTAATTAAATAAATTTAAACATGATTCAAACGGATTGCACATTTCTAGCTTCAAATTTTGCGCCAGTTGAACTTGGAACTAATTTTTAATAAACAAAGGCAGCATCTTGATTTCAGAAGCTTCCTTGGAGTATGGTCTTAGAGCTGTCTGTTCTGTTCTAAGTCCCTCTATGGTTGCACAGAAATCTGGAAAAGATCCTGCATATCTGTGAGTTTTCATTCCTTTTCAAAAATTCTTACATTTTTTGATCTTAATTTGAGATGGGCTCTAGAGGAAATCGACATCGATTTTTTTACACAGTACTTGGGACATGACAAAGATTTTGTATCGTATTAAGTGCCAAATCAGATGCTACACTCCTTTCTCCAAGGCTTTTGTTTCTGCAAAGCATATCTGAGCAAATTAGTTTGTAGAGGTGATGGGGCAGCACTCTAAGCCACTGTGTGTTCCTGTGTCCTGCTTCCCTTGCAGTGGGGAGGTGGCACCTGAACAGAGCTCAGGATGGCCTGGGGACAGGCAGTGCTCTCAGGGGAAACTCTGGCTGCAGCTCCCCAGGGCACTGTGCTGAAGTTATTCTGAAGTGTAAAATTATGCTTGAACCTGCTTTTTAATAATCATGTCCTGAAATAATTTGAATTAACGCTGTTTTAAAGAGTTGAGCATTATAATTTGTATTTACCATGGAAGTTTTTTCCATCTTGCAAATTACCCGAAACGTTTCCCAAGTTACAGGACACTGGTGATGTTATTTTCATGTTTTGTTTTGATTCCTGTCTCAAAGCATAGAACATGCACATGACTTCCCATAATTCAAGATCTGTCATAAGCACGTGTTTAGCTAAATTTCCATCTTTGGTTGGTTGACTTTTTAGGTTTGTTCTGTTTTTAAGAGCGGGAAAAGCTATACTGTATGTGTGTATTATAATCACAGTCTGTTTGTCCTTTCTGCCTACCACCTCCCTTCAGCCCTTTGAATATTCCTAATCTACTTTATGAAAGAATCCAGCCCTTTTCTTGCCCTGGAGCATGTAGCATACGTTCACAGCAAAGGCATCTGAATGACCCTGTGGAGATCCTTTCTGGGACTTCTCTTTTGCAATCCCATCTACACTCTCACAGAATATGACCAGAAATGGAAAATTGCAGCAGTGTGGTGGTGACCTGCAGCTTCTGTGTGGTACAGAGCCGGCCACAGCGGGCTATAAAATATGAATTTGTGTTTCAGATGGTCCTTCCTTCTTCCTCTTTTGTCAGTTTACTTGGAAATATTAATTTATGTGCATCAATATAGGCAGGGCTTCCAGTCAGTCTTATGTGCCAGTCAGCCCCAGAATTGTAGCTTTTTATTTCTCTAGGCATGCAGCTCGCTGTGCAGCATTATTTTCCCACTGCAGTTATCCATTAGCTTAAGACTTTCATAACCCAGGAGGACACTTAAATCTCTCTTCAATCACTATGCTTCTGAGCACTTTCCCCTAATGTCTTGGCTTTCTTTTGGAATCTTTTGTCTTACAATTTTTATCCTGCGTTTACCTGCATTGAATTGCATTTGCCATTGTACAAGAATTTTCCTGAGTTGCTGTAACCCTGTTCATTCTTGATGGTTAAGGTGGTGCTCTGTGGGGAGAGAGGGAGGTACGTGCTGTGCTCCTCTGCCATCTGTCAGATGCAGAGAACTCTGAATGTGGGGCACCTGAGCTTTCCAAGGGTCCCTCTGTGTGTCTCAATTCCATACACGAGGGGATCCCCCAAAGCTTTGGTACCTGAGTGCTGCCCATGCTCACCTTCCTTTTTGTGTCCTGCCACCACAGGCTGCCTGTCCCCTTGGTGAGGGAGCCACGGCTGCAGCAGGAGCCAGCCTGGGCATGGACAGGTGCAGCAGGAAAAGGAAGCAGTGAGGGCAGTGCCAGCAGGGCCCTGGGAGCAGCAGCACCACAGGGCTCTGCCCTGGCTCCCCAGCACAGATGTTGACCTGAAAACACGTTCAGAAATTGTCATTAAAGTCATGTGGATTTGCTTATGCATAATCTTTTTTTAAAACAACAAAACAGTTTGTGCTGTCTGCAGGACTCATAGGAGCCAGCTATTTCAGAGTGTTATTTACTTTTGTGATGTTTATCTTTCGCCCACTGGTGGGTGTGAACATCACTGGTTTTAGTGTGCAAAGCAATGACCTAGGACTATTTTTACATCAGACTTTTTTTTTTTTTTTTTTTTTTTGCAATTTTAGTTTACACAGGCTTGTCTTTTAAGGATCTCTCAGACCTAAAAAAACAATGTAGCATAATCTGATGCTTTACAGTTAAGAAGAGGAAATTAAAACACCCCATATTTTTCATTTCAGAATTAAGTACTGAGGGAAGTAACCAATGAATGTAGCTATTTAAGGCATAAAGTATGAATGATTTTAAGTCTTTTATGCCAATCACATTTCTCTCCCATTTTTGATTAATGAGGTAATGTAAAAATAGAATAAACCTGTCATTTTATATCAGGGATGAATTAAATGAAAACCTAAGAGTTCAGAGTAGCTTACTCATCTCTAAGTGTGGATACTACTGACATATTGTTTATATGTATCATCCTTTTCCTATGTTTTATTTTTAATTATTTAGCTTCAAATTATTTTCCTCTTCCCTCAGCCAGATAAGGATTCCTATTTACTCTAATTCACTAATAAAATGTTTCATCTATTTAATACCTAAAATTCTTGCACAGCCACGCCTTTGTCTTCTTAGATGAATGGGATTTTACTTGTGTTTATTTTTTTTATTAAAAAGTAAATTGATACTCATTAAAAGCCTATTTACTTCCTGACCCCTTATTTGAAAGGCATATGACTGTGAGATCTTTAAATATACAAGTGTACTAAGAAACTTAAATGCTGTTCATAAGGATAAAGACATCCTCAGCTAATATAACTTCTCCTCTGACCTGTGGAGTAGAAAGTCAGGATCGAGTTCTTTGTCTGGTGAAGCACTGGCAGCCAGCCTCGAGATTGGAAAGATGTGCTTGCTGAGTGGAAGTTCCTTGTGTATTGTGCTGTTTACCTGAGGGTTATATCCAAGACACTCTCTGAACAGCTTGGCTGATTATTGAAAAATGCCTTATAGTAACTCCCAGCATAAGTTGATCGATATTAGTGCACAGCTTTACATGGGAAGGAGGGAGCTATTTAAACATTGAGAGCCTCCGGGATAACTGAGAATGAAAAAATAATGCAGAACAAATATGTTGAAGGGTTCAAGAGAGAAGACTATCTTGTCTCTGTGCAGGAAAAAAAAAAAAAAAAAAAGTTGTTAAATTGCAGCAGAAAAACCATTTGAATTCACTATTAATAAAGTGAAGGTGGATTTTTCCCTAGGCCAAAAAGAGTGGGGGGAAATCAAACCCAACAAAATGTAGTGCTCTTTAATGTAGAAAGAATTTAAGAATCATCTAAACACATCCTCCCATAGAATGCTTGCCTTCACTGCAAGTCTCTGAGCAGTTCTTGGTCTGTGTTCTGTAGGAAGCTCCTACCCCTGCAGCTCTGGGCACCAGCTTGGGCTTGCTCCCCCTGCCAAGGAGGCAAAATTCAAAGCTGCTGACTTCTGTACCAGGAACGCTAGAAAGAGAAAACCCCACTTCTTTCAACATCTTAGAAGAACATGTAAGAACACGGAGTGGAAGGTTCCTAGCACCTGAGAATGTTGCCTTTTTTCCCTCCTCTTGAACATGGAAAAATTGCAAGCTAAATGTTCCAATGTTCCGTCCTAAGAAACTGGAAGTCAGGAGATACACCTTTGTCTCCCTAATTTATTCTGACTTTCGGAAGGACCATAACATTCCCCTGACTCCATTCCCAATCTGTAAATGACAATTCTTTGGCTTCATCAGTTCATAATGAAATCATCAGGCTCCAGTGTTGCATTCACCTGATGGTTGACAAGATAGAGGAGGACGCAAGAGGAGCTGGTGGGAAAAGCCTGACAGGAGGACAATAGCAGAAGGAAAGAAATGGGGTTGTGTCATGGAGAATGGGAAATAGGTTGATTTCTTTCACAGAGTAAGAAGGAAAATGAAAACTTAATTTCTAATGGAGAAACATGGGGAACAGACTGGCTTGCTGAAAGATCTCTGGACACTTGGAGTGAAAATTGTGATGTGCCTGTAAAACCTTGTGGGGAAAAAATCCATCCTGGTATGTGTGGTTAAAACAATGTAGGCAGAAGAGGCTTCAAGTACAAAGCCAAACAGGATAGAAACAGGATAGATTCCTTTAGTAGGTCAGTTGGTGATAGCTTCCAAAATTAAAATAAGTTTGGAGTACTTAGCATCCATTTTTATCAGTTGTTTGGCACATGTGTGTTAAGGAGCAGACTGAACTTCCATCTGCGCTGAGGGCAAGATGGAAAAGTCATCAATGTGTAACTCACTGTTGCTTTAACTGTTTTCTGCTCTATTTCAGCTGTTTTTGTGGCTAGTGGGAGATGACTGGGGAGAAGTGATGACTCTTCATATGAATGCTTTTAAATATAATTCCAACATAACATTGCTCGTTGTGCCATGCAGAAATTGCACTTTTGTGGGAAAGGTGG
This sequence comes from Sitta carolinensis, assembly GCA_032173965.1. Classification (NCBI taxonomy): domain Eukaryota; kingdom Metazoa; phylum Chordata; class Aves; order Passeriformes; family Sittidae; genus Sitta; species Sitta carolinensis. The sequence goes on from CM063287.1 coordinate 26,523,937, forward strand.
AGCTCTAGGAACAGTCATGGAACGTGTCTGACTGTTGTACCACGATGCAGGAGTTCTTCAGGGCCCGGGAAGGGGTGGATCCAGTTCCTGACTGCACTAACCAACAACACTGACTGCTGCCCTTGACTTGGGAAATGTATTTTAGGAAGTCTCACAAGTGCAGCACTGAACTGTAATTTTGCTTTGTGACTCATGCTGAGATACAGTCCTTGCGTGTCGTTTTGTCTGGGCACCTAATAAAGCTCAGGCCACACCTGTTTATGGATGCAGCAGAAGCAGGGAGCTTATTTTTATACCATTGATTCTGATGAATGCCACTTATAATCAACACCTCCATGAGGGACTGGCTTGTGTGCAGAAATGCTCTTTAATTGAAGGGTGCACTTCAGCAGCACAATGTGGTCCCAGCATGTTTATCTCATGAAAGCCAGAACCATTACATTTGTTGAGTATCAAATGCTTTGGATGGGTCATATATATTTAATGACTTCTGTGATCATATATATATATATATATATATATATATAACTTTCAAGATCATTCTTGATTGTGAAAAGTGAAATGTGGTCACTTAAGTATAACAGAATTAATTCTGTGTGGGGACCAGATGACAATTTTGGGAAGCATTCCTGTCCTACAGAACACACAGGTCACCACGGTTTTCTTGTGAGACAGAGAAATGACTTGTAAGAAGCTGTTAGGTTAATTACTGTTTAGAAAAGGGTATTAAATTCTAAGAAGTGTGCAGCACTCTGTTGACAGAATGATGGCTGTTGACAGATTAAAACAACAAAAATATTTTGGAAATGATCCTTCTTCCCTTTTTTTAAATAACACAGCAAATTGGACCTGTGAATTTTGACAATGGCTTTTGAGCCGGCAAAATCGAAACGTGCATGAAATCAAACTGCATTTCAATGCACCAGTTTAAATTAAAAATTGCCAATTTTAAAAATCAGTGATAGAGATCTGTGGTCAATGCTTCTTTTTCCCAGCCTGTGACATGGAGTTAGAGGGTGCTTGCAGTCTGTTTTACCCAGAGCACCTTATTCAAACTGAGCTGTACTCAGTTAGATCAGCATCACATTTTTAGTGCTCACTGCTCACAAATGCATCTTCAGACCTCTATTTACTCAATTACTGTTGTCAGCATTTTTGTCTAAGCATTTTGGTTTGTTTTCTGGCAGAGCAGAGTTCTCCCCAGCAGCAGAGGTTCGTGGAGTGCTTGCAGAACACACCATGTGCACACCCAGCACGTCATGGCCAACATGGAGCTTATGGTCATCAATCATTCGATTGTTCTTTAAACACTGTTTTAACAGGCATTCGTTGTATAAATGGATCAGGTTATTGACCTTTGCCAGCAATTGCTTGCTACATATCATCATGGCTTAATGACATTATCAAGGAACATATTCTGTATTGTAGATACTTTAAAGCGCTCATGCGTTGTCTCTCACTAGGACACATGGCTGGCTAAAGTATCTTGAATTAGCAAGTTATTTGATGTCATTATTAAAATATGCAGAGCATTTCCAGCTACTTGTGGAATAGGAGGGTGAAATACTTCTCTTTTCTACAAAAGCAAAGCCAAGGGAGAAGAGTTATTTGTTATATTGGAATACTTGTTTTGAAATCCTACTTTTTTCCTTTACAGTTTAATCTTCTACCTAGAATAGAGTGGTGCAGACCTTTGAATATCCTTTGAAAATTGGTTGACTGGTCTGCAGAGCTCCAGCTGCAGCCCCTCCATTTCTAGGAATACTATAGATCTAATTGGAACTATTAAATCATTACAGCACATAATAGATGGAACTTCTGACTAAATCAACTGTGTTTTTAATGATGATAAGAGTTTTTTAAATTAGAATAGATACAACATTCTTTATTTATTTCTATGGTGTGGGAAGGTTGTTAACTGTAATGGCTGATCAATTTAAAAGAAGGAAAATAGCCATTATTCTATAAATTCTCTCTTCTGGTTAAAATTTAAGGTGGTACTGAGTTTTCAAATCACAAATTGTAAAACTAAACTATTCAATTGACTTTTTGTAAGTTTTCCCAGTATATGGATCTACTGTGGCTTCTGTAGCTCCTCATGTTCCAATCTTAAAGGTGACTTTCTGTCCAACAGAAAGAGTACACATTACACTCTTGTAATTCTATTTTTTCCTTGACTGTTGCATGAAAATTCAGATTCTGCATGAATCAGACAGTTCTTAACAGCCTAGAATTGGTATTAATCAATAAATCTTTGTGACATTGCTGGAAAATAATTAAGTAGCATTGCTTTCATTTTATAGTGGAGAGAGACTCAGACATTTTGGTAGCATAGATGGGCAGAATTCAGATGTTAACCTCATGTTCTGTAGTCATTCTCTTTTAATCCAGAAAGACCTTTTTTTGTGCAGTGTAAGGATCTTGCTGTTATAATAATTAGTCAACACAGTCTTGGTCTTTGCTTTTCCCCCACTGGTTGTCTGAGACCCTGTTCTTCACTATCCCAGACTCACTGCCTACATTTTCTTCATGTTCCAGTCAGTTCTTTAGCTTTGGTCTTGCTTTCCTTTCCATTGCCATAGCAAAATGTCTTTTCATTTTAGTGGTGCTTATTACCACGTTGTCCTTATGCTTATTAACAGCTTTCTGGTGAAAAGATGGAATATAAAGCATAATTATGGTCTTGTAGAAAAGTGGGAGTAAGTTCAGAATAGCGAATTCTTACCTTTCCTTCTGACTTCTGGTTACATCCTTCCTTTGTCAGCTTCTGAGCTGAAAAAAAAAATGGTAATAAGACTTTTTACTCATGGACGTATTGTAGAGATCTCTGTATTAATAGCTACCCCACATTTTCATAGATTTTAAGATTTAGGAGGAGAACAATAAGTGTTTGTCAAGGTGTTCTGCTCTGATGCCATAGAAATGCGATAGTTAATTTTGGAATAGAGAAAATATTCCTACCACAGACTGTAAACCAGGTGTAACTTCAAGGAGGTGGGGGAGACAACAAGCAGGTGTAAAACTGGTTCAGGGGAGGAGAATCAGGACATAAAAGCACTATTTGAGAGTTTCTTCTAAGTAAATCTCCTCACAGCAGTCCCCAGTTCTTTTTCGCCAGGGTTACATTTGATTGCTGGCTTTGACAGCTCACTGCTGGCAGTAGGTTTCAAAAATGTCTAATCCAGCCGGATTGTTCTGTCTTCACATTTCCTTCCTACATCAAGAGTGTATACTATTACCGAAAAAAAAAAAAAAAAAAAAGAAAAGAAAAAAAATAAAGAAACAAGGAGACAGAAAAAAACCTGGTTGCTTCCATTATGGGATTTAAGATAAAACAGAAAATATAAACTTAATAATTAAAGCCATGAAGGCTGTGGTGGTGTTTTGTTTTGTTTGGGGGGCAGGAGGAGAGAAAGCAAAAGCTCACAACGCATCCTTAACATCATCAAGATAGATTCAGAGCTGTGATTTCAGCCCTGAGACCTAACAAACATTGCATACAGAGTGCAGTAAATGCAGTATTCATAAATGTATATGCTCTTTGTGACTTCATGTCAGCAGGGTTCTGTAGACCCTCATTTGTATCAAATAAACTTCAAATGGTAAAGAATACGTGCCAGCCAGGGACGAACATCACTTTGAATTGTTCCTTGTGTATCGTCGCTGAAATGGGAAACATGGCTGGCTTCCTGTTTGTCAGGAGTGAAAAACAGGCACATCATCTGTAATTATTAGTAATAGTGTCAATTTAATAAATTATTCACTTATGACAACAAGATTTACATTCTATTTGCTGATAGCTTGTGGGGGGATAGTGTTTGCTTTAGGAAGGTAAAACCTGACAGTAAAGGCAGTGAATGTTGTAAATCCGTGTCACACCTGCTCTGAAACACTGAAGACAAGTGGTGCTAACTTGTTTCTTACTGTACCTTCCTCCTCCCCCCGTGGATGATACTCTCATGAGTAAACTAGATTTTCTGCTATTGCTTATCCATCTGGGACTAGACATTTAGAAATTCAGCTAACACAAAGGTTCATGGTTGTGCCTGAGGTTTCATGGACTGTGAAGAAATTATTATCCCTAGTATATCGATGGACAAGAGAAGCCAGACCAGAGATTGCAAGAGTGGGATGAGGTGATGAGTTGTTTATGCTCAGCTCCTTTCAGTCATGGCAGCATGGGAGAAAGTGCAGAAGTGCTTGAGTAAGAGTTTAACAGGTGCATGATATCTGAGCTGAGAGAGGAATTAATATGCTGATAGACAATGGGAGAAGTGAGACCATGAAGGGATTGGCTACAGAAGGAATGTAGCTATTGTTTCATGTGCTGAACTGAGGAGAGGCAGTGGCATGAAAGAAAAAGACAAGTAGGATACTAAAAAACAGCGTTTGTAACAACGTTCTAGATTACTGTAGGTGGTGCATAGATTTTCCTGTCAAGGCTAAAACAAAAGTATGTGATAATATAAATAAAGGGTGGGAGCTTAGAAGAAGGCTTTAGGAAGGGAATGGCTGGGACCAGTCTGTTTCCTATTGATGTCATGCAGAAAGAATCAGAGAGCTTGCCCAAAATGCAATGACAGAAAAAAAAAAAAAGAACTAAATAAAAAAAGATGTTGAGGCTGGGTAGAAAGGAAAACAATTGTGTTGCATGTCATGAGAATAGATGGTATGCAAACATGTTGAGGTACAAGGAATTACTGTGTTGTGTTGAATTTGAGTTGAAGGCTAAGCAGTGAGAGAGATGGGAGAGAGAATGGCAGTGTAGCAGGGAGGGAAATCTGTCCCTTATTAAAGAGTAACTGAGTTGGTGCATGAGATTTTCCAGCCATAAATCAACTGCAGATCTGTGGGGAGGAAAGGCACCAAAGCCAGAGCCTTGCACAGCCCTCACAGAGAGGGCAGGAGCCTGGGTGCAGAGGGAGGAGGAGATTTCAAGAGGGAAAGCCTGACCAGTTGTGTTGAATGCACGTGTGAGCTTCCCTCACCCACCAGCTCCCCGTCTGGGAAGTTTCCCTGTCCCTCCATCCACCCTTGAGCTGAGCTGGAGGAGGTGGCTCCCACCAGGTCAGCAGAAGCAAACCTACACTGGTTTGGGCTGGGATTGTTTTCCAAACACTGCTTTGCTCCTAGATTGTCTCTGGGTTAGGGGGTTTCTAAGGAAACCCCCAAGGCCGTCGTGATAGTTTGAAGTTGAACAAGAGATACCAAAAAATTCTGATTGTTTGCTGTGAGATGTCCTGGTAACAGAAGCTAAGCAGCATGTGGGCATTTGCTCGATTCACTGGAATTCTAGTAGAAACATTATTTAGCCCGGTTTTACAGATAGAATAAATGGGATAAAAGAAATAAGGTGACTTGCCAAAAAATCAAATAAGAGATCTGTGATCAGCTCATAGTCCCTTGCTTGTAAGTACTCTGCTTTATTTCTTTGTAATTCAAAAGCAATTAAAGCAGTGAAAATAAATAAAAGAAATTAAATGGAATAAACCCCAGCACGTCTTCAGTAATTCCTCTGCTAAAACTTGTGATATGGTGTGAAAGAGGCTGAAGCTTTCCTCCTTGATAATACATTAAATAATTATAAAATTTTTATTTCACCTTAAGTAGGAATAATATTTGATTGTCATTTAAACCAGTTCTTCAGAATCCCATAATTTTACTCACAATAATCCAAGAACATTTAATAAGTCTTAAAATATTCATAACACACGGAGATCATTACTCTTGAGACCTTTGTACAAAGCAGTGAAGTGTGTTAGACATATGGCAGAAACCTCTTAATTTCTTGTTTCTTGCTATGATTATATGGAAGAAAGGAAAATTCTCTGTTCTTTTCCCCATTGCAATCTGCATGCCATTGTTTTATCTGTTGTGGGCCAAAGTCATCTCACACACATGTTCACTGAAGAACATGGAGTTAATCAGGCTTGGATTTAGCTCAGTAAATATATGCACAATAACAATAAATTGGTTCCATTTTCTGTAGAGTATTTCAGTTAACAAAAAAGAGGAAATAATTTATTTCTATATCCCAGATTATGTGAACAGCCCAAACTGTGTTGCATGACAGATGCTGGTACCTACCTTTTATATTATTGGCAATTATCTAAAGTCGTTAATTGCAGTGGCATTGAATCTTAAGAAAAAAATCAAACAGCAATTGGTATGTCCTGCATTGGAAATCCTAAATATCAGAAGCCCTGTCACAGTACTTAACTGTATGAAGAGAGGATGAAAAATTTTGTTTTAATTAAATTTCAATGTGATTGTCTAAAGTCAAGTGGAACCTCCATGGATTAAATCTAAAATAAAACTGTGGTTACAGTATATGGTCATAATCCCCAGATCTGTTGTGTTGAAATGACAGTATAATGAGTAGAAGTTAAAATGTCCTCTGCTTTCAAATCATCATGGTTGTCATTTGATTAAATAATAGTGCATTCTGTTTGATGTCTTGGCTTTATTATTCAGAAGCACTTCAGTTATATGTGTCCTACCTTTGTATTAATGTGCTCCTGGCAACCAGGTATCCATATAGGTTCTTATTTACACACCTGCAAGAGATACACTGCACATTTAGCTTGCCTGTGTGCTGCTTGAATATGAAATTTTAATTATTCCTCTTAATTATGGTGCATTCACCAAAAAGAGGGAAATCATTGGTCAGGTACAAGAAGAAACTGCTTAGTATTTGAAGGAATTTGATAATTTTGTTGTAGTTCGTAGCTTGGCAGGTGGTAATAATGCTATGCCAGCACTGTCAAAATATGAAAATTAAAGTGACGATGGGTTTTAATGAAATCCATTTGACAAATATAATTAAGGTGTTTTAATATGAAGCCCTGTAATAAAGACTACCGGTGGACTCCCTGAGGTCCTGACTAATTGTGTAGATTGCTTTTAAGCTTTGAATAGTTTTATTGGATAATGAACTGTTAAGAAGTGTTAGATCTTTCTTAAGCAGAATTTGGTTTGAAAAAGAAGAGGAGAGACAGGCCTGAGGTGTGGCATTTTAAACATAATTAGAAGAGAGATTTAAGTTAACATCTTTGATCTTGCTGTCAGTTTTTGATTAGAGCTGTAAATGCTTTAATCAAGTGCAGTGTAGTCATTACATTTCTAACTGTTTTTAAACTGCGAAATTACTGAGACACTGACATCGGTTTAACACTTCTTGAGAATTTCCAGCAAAGTTATGTTTGTAAACTGGGTGTTTGCATTAAATTGTCATTTTGCAATAATTTAACAATTCAATAGATCATAGGATAATTATATTTTGGGGCTCAAATAATCTAAAAACCCCTTATTAGATTAAATATAATGTTCTGTAGTTAAGGAGAGTGGGCCACTTCACATTTTTAAAATAATTCCTAATCTTGTTTCTTTTTAATTAAAATGGTATTCAAACTAGTAGTTGTAGTGAAAATGAATATATAAGAAGCTTAAGTGCAGTATTTAAATGCCTTCCATAGGAAAATTATTCTTTTAATGTTACAGACCATTTGACCAACATGGATTCCTTTGCACCCATTTTATAATCAGGGAAGCAGGCACAAGTATTTATCAGGGGTACAGCAGTGCCTGAGACAGCACTACAGTTCTGTTCTCTCGAATTCCTGTCTTGCAACATTAAAGATTGCTTGAAGAAATTTCAGAAAGATCAATTTTTTAGGTTTTTTTTTTTTTTTTTTTTTTTTTTCTACTGGCATCCAAAACAGCAGTAAAATGTGAAAATGGCCATGGGCTCAGGTCTGTAACATCAGTGAGGATGTTGGGCTGGATGGTACCTGCCCATAGGTGGCATGACTTCCATTTCAAATACAGAACCCAGCAGTCTGGGGTCCTTTCTCAAATCTGACCTTGCCTTCGTGTTATTGATCTTTGAGCATGACAGAAAATCCAGATATTTGTCTCTTTACTGTGTGGGCTAAGAGCTGCTAGACATAATGTTTTACTCATGTTAGTCTTATAGAAATCAAGAAATAAGGCGCAGCAAAGAAAAACATACTAAATTCATTTTGTCTGCAGCATACAGACCATCCAAATAAACTCTAACAGTGGCCTGCCAACAAGTCCCACAAATTTGTTAGTGACATCCCACAGCAGACCACCTGTGCCTTTGGCAGCATGTTCTGCATGCTGACAGGTCTGGCAGACCACGGCCCCTCCAGAGCCCGCGTCGGTGCTGGCTGCAGTTCAGGCAGCACCCAGGAGCAAGCAGCAGCCTCTGGTAACCCTGCCCCAAAAGACCATTTCCAGGAGCTGGGATGGCACCTGGAGCACTCCAGGCTGCTGCTGTGGGAGCACCCAAGCAGAAGCTGTTGCCCCATGCAGTAACTGCTCTATTCTGGAGCAGTTTGTTTTTAGAACTCTCCAGGTCTGCCCTAAATCAAATCATATAGTGGTAGTCTAATGTGCAGATGCCAGGAGTATTGGTAAGTGTTGCTGGGTTGCCCCCTCAGAAGAAATCTCACTTGTCATCTTAGGCACTTTCTGAAAAATCAGGTTTATCAACAATTTTTCCTAGCAGGGATGCCTTAGAAACAAATTGTGTCTGTATGCAATAAAGGTCCCATGTAAGTCAACCTCAGAAACACCATCTGAAGAGCTTAACTTGGTCCTTAAAATATGAGTCTGCTCTGAGGAGTGCTGTAAAAATTCTATTATGAGATAGTATATTTTTCCATCTCAGCAATTTCCAGAAGGAATATCTTTGTTTTACAAGAACAGGGACTTTTTAATTTTATATATATGTGTTTTGTGTATATATATATACACACACATAGCCCTGAAAATTCAACTAGGACTTCAAAATTAGTCTGAATCCTTTCCCTTTTGTATACCTCCTGATAACACAGATTTGCAAAGCCATTGAGTATTTTTCATTGTTCCCTCTGAACCTTTGCTGTGGGTTTAGTGAGGCAGTGGTTTTCTCAGCATTACTCTGTGTGTAATCAAAGGCAACATTGCAGATGGAAATACCTAGCACTTAGCTCATGTGTGTGAAAAAGCAGCAGAATCCATAGCTGCATTGGTCCTGCAGGGTAAAAAAAAAAAAAAAAAAACAAAAAGAAAACAAAAAACAAAGAAAGGAAAACTGGCTTGAGCTGGGAAGCTGTGTAAGTGGAGGAAGACTGTTAGAAGTGTGCTGGGTAAGGAGCAGCAAGGTGTTTTGTCCTTTAGGTGCAGGGTTTTAAAATGCTGTGTATTTCAAGTGAACACAGTATTGATGGGTTTAAATATGATGATGTAGAAAACCAAGAATCAAAATGTAATAAAATGCACAATCTACTAAAGTTCATCACCAAACAAAAATACAGCCAAGTGAGCATTTGCTAAAGATCCCTCCAGAGGATAAAATTCTGGGGTAGAGCTGGAACTTGAACTGCAGCCGGCTCAACAAGCTACAGACTGTCCTTCCCTCTGTCCATTGTCCCTCCACCTCCAAGCAGCTGCTTCAGATCTCCAGAGTCCTGGTAGAAGAAGCATCCTTTTCTGCAAGCAAAAACACCATCATGACAAAAATGTTGTGCACTGCACATAACATGGTCTTCTGGTTGTAAATTACCCAATAAATACACTAACTTTGTCTTAAAAGGGTTTTATCCTCTCCAAATTGCACTTCTTTAGAGCTATATTGCATTTTTAAGGGAAACTAAAGCTTCATTAGAAATTTGGTACCCATTTTTCTTCCTTTTAAAAGATGTGTTTTTAATATTGGTAGAAATCTTGAAAAATAACTTTCCTCAGCATTGTCTTTATTACTATTTTTTAAACTTTGATACCTCCATCCTCCAACTTTGCAATGCATTTCTTTTTATGGCATTTAGATTTTGAGAGATTCAGTTTGTGAGAAAAATGGGGAACATGGAGAGGATGAGCTAATTGATGTTCCTTCAGCCTGTCCAAGGTACACTGTTGTGTTGGAGATTTGCTCCATTTGTAATTTATGCCTGTTAAAGCTTTGTTTTATCATCTATTACTGACTTCTAGGCTTCTGTTTGCACTTACTGGCTGTAACAAGCATTTCATTTTATACAGAGAAAAAATGGTTTCGGTTTCAGTTACTTTTTTACTCTACCCGAAAAAGAGAATGGGATTTGCAAATGATAAATGGGGAAGTTGACTAGCTAACTAATAAAGATTTGTCTTAATCAAGTATGATTTGTCAGAACAGGAGCGCACTGGGGTCAGGGCACACGCAATGAATAATACAGCATTCACTGGAGAGAAGGACCAGGCAAAAGGCCTCATAAATATGCTGTGATTACCCACTGCTAATTCGTATTCAAAGAGTGAGTTGCACTGAAGCCAGCTCCGAGGTTGCTGAGCTGTTCACCTGCTTCGTGGGCTTTACCATGTTTAAGAAAGTTTTTATATATATATATATATATATATTTATATGCACATGCTGTTTACAGAATACTTTATTTATGCACAGTCTGCTGCACTTTTTGGTCAATGTGTTTAAGCATTATTTATTAATCAGCTTCTAGGTTTGTTTTATTTTCCTAATGTCTGGGTGCTATTTTATTTCTGTTTTTCATTGTTTAAATATGAATGTGAATACAGCAGGAGATAGTTCCATTCACATTTGAAATGAATTTCTGAACAGCGCAAGAAAGGTTAAAACACTCTTTAGCTCCATGGAAGTATTAGAGATCAAACAAGCATAGATTTCTTGTTTATGTTACCAGCTTTCCTGGCTTTCTAATTGGCCTGTGGATTCAAGAAAAATCTGGTACATCAGGATGTTGGGAGAAACCTGAACAAACCCAAATATAATTTTATTTGGCTCTGGCTTTACTTTCTGATGTTGACTTTGCTTTTTTCTTCAAGGAGCACTTTCTCAGATTGAAGCAGTTGAAGGATACACTCTTCTCATAGGTCTTCTGATGTCCAGAAGAGATACTGCAAAACACCCTTGTTACTATTTATAAGTTTAAGCTACATAAATGGGTCATAAAGAATCAGATTGAAACAAAATAATAATAAACTGTTCCAGTGCTTACAGGTATAACTAGCAGTCTTTCTTCATCATTGTACTACCTAAATGTCATATACCATGGGTTTACGTAGTTAAATAAGATTGAAAAAATTCTCACTCCACTCCTCAATTTTAAAACATATTTCAGAATTTCAAAACATTTTCTTCTCTTCTAAAAACATAATGTAACTTTTTTTCCTATATGCTGATTAGCTAATAGCCTGTCTTATCTATTAGCTCTATGTCTTAAAGTTTTAAGAGCACTTACTGTTTTAAGAGTGGATCAGCTCTAGAGATAGAGCCAGCTTTACAAGCCTCAAGCTGCTCAGTGCAGGACTGCAAGTTGCCAACTCTTTGCTTGCACATTTTAAGTCTTTAAAATAACCAGTAGTGTGGAGTCCAGAGTAATTACTTGTACTGTTCTGAGTTTATAGCAAACTGGGTAGATGGTGGAGCACTTTTGATTAAATAGTGATTATGAATCCAGCCTCGGATGAAGCAAAGATCACCATTGTGTCATCTCCATGCTGTTTGGAGTCACAGGTTTTAATTAAGTGATGGTTTGTGGCTCAAGTTTTAGAGGATGCATTTCTGCAACTTAATTTAGATGCAATCAGGATTTTTAATACTCTCCCCTGCTAAATCACTTTCAGACAAGTTCAAGACTGGCAGTACTGCAATGAAGCATCACTATTCCTGCACCAAGCTCAGAGGGAGCAGGGGCATCTTCCATCCCGGGAGCACTTAAAAAGTAGCAGGACACTGAGAGTTGGCTCCCAAATTCATGTACATTATTAGTGATTGAAATGGAGGTAGCAAGTTGTTTACTTATTGGTGCACTAAGGAAAGATTTCTTTTTTGCCTTAGAACTTTTTTGAAGGAAGTGGGGAGGGGAGGAAGATGCGTTGGGAGGAATTTGGAGCAGACAAACACTGCTGGGCTGGGGCATGGCAAGAACAATGGCCAACCTGCAATGTAGACAAGTGCTCAGCAGAATCAAAGTCTGCCACCTCCTGTGAATGTTGCTGTGAGGATGTTAGTAAGGGAGCTCAGCTAGACTGGTGATGGGAGTAAACAAAAAAAAAATACATCAGTTAGTGATAAATGAGTTGTTTTTTACCAGCAGATTGATGTAAGTTAGGATTTCAGAAAAGGTATGAAACTTTAGAAATAGAAAAAGCAACTGGAGGTGAAGTTACTAGGTCTGTCATCTTTCTTCTTTCTTTATCCTATTTTCTTCTCATTCATCTGCCTTTTTTTTTTGAGGAAGGACAAACCACACCTGGACCATGGGAGGTGTTGGTTATGAAATGCTCCCAGGTTGTTCTTAAAGGCATGTGGCACCTTCCTCAAATATCTTTTCTTCTTTATTTTGAACAAAGCACAAAGACTGAATTCTGATTAGGTGTTCTGGATGTTTTTCTTTCTGGCTTCTCTGACCTCAGTCTCAACCAACCCCTTTTGCCCCTGGCCAGTAATTTCATGAACATCCATTATAACTTACAGGGAGATCTTTTCATTTGAAAAATGTTTGTATTTTTACTTCGGTGGACATCTTGGACTTTGTAAGTTTGGGAGGTATTCTTAGATGTTACTAGCTTCCACAGTAAGACTGGGCAACTTCTTTTATCCTCTCTTGCAGCTGAACTTCTGACAGCTCTGGAAGTGTTGTATGTCCTCAGTGAATGCTGTGGATTGTCAGTGCTCTTTCCACCTTAAAGGCATTTGCTTCTGCTGAAGAAGCCAACTAATCCCTACAAAAAGTAGCTAATTTTTATTTTATTGTGCTAATTGACCACTTAGCAGCATGCAGATTAATATCTTCATGGCAGATTCTTGAGGCATTTGAGCACTAACTCACATTTCACTGTTCTGTTAATGCTCTACAAATTGTCTCTCCATTGGCTTGTGGCTGTTACATTATCCTTCATTTATCCGTATTACCCTGTACTTGTTTTTTAATAACCTTAATGATCTAAATCCTTCTGTTTCTAATTATATCAGCTGTTCAATGTAAATATATGTCAGCTGTGAACTGGGGGATTTATTGGACTTTTACCTGTGTCACTATACTTCAAGATATGTCATCACTTTCTGTATTAACTTTCTGCTGTCAGAAGCATAAGGTGTTCGACTCGACCCTGAATTCTTCAACTCCTGCAAACTATATTTTCCAAGTTTGTAAATCTGCTTGCTGTCACCTTTGAACAGCGAGCTTTTAACACTTTCTAGTATTTTTTCCCAGACACTGCTGTTGATGATTTATCCTAGTCTCCTAAAATCAAAACTTTTAACCTGTCCAAAATGGAGTGGCTTTAAGGAAGGAAAAAAGTCCCAGGCTGTGTCAGCATAGTTTCCAAAAATCTTCTATAAGCTTTTGCTACATCTTCAGACCGTGTGATGTCTCTGTGCAAAGACAACGCATAATTGCACTCCCCAAATGGCACTGCTCACCGGGCAGGGCTGAGGATCTCAGCCTGGAACTGTTCCCCACTCCTACTCTGGTCAACACACAGTATTTATAGTGTATTTCATGCTTCTGTAGAACAGCCATCTTGATTTTTAACATGATCTTCTGCTTTTCCCAATGTAAATTAATTTGTCTTTTCCAACCTCTAATTGCATAGCTCAGATGCATACATTGTACATATGATGACATTGAGCAAATTGTATTTCCAGGCATCCTCTCTGTGATTTGGTTGGGTTTAAGCTTTTTTTTGTATTATAAATCGTATCAATATACCTGCTGCATCTTATGATACTTTTATATACACAGACATACATATATGCACACACACAGGGTACACTTTGAGAGAAAAAGTGCTCTATGAACTATGTTGGATTCTTCTGTTTTTCATATGAAAAGAAAAATGGGGAGTCTGTCTTCAAAATTCATAAAAATGCATGTTTGTTTATCCTAAGCCTGAAGAGGCTCATTCCATGTCATTCCTGTCTCTTGAGTAAATATATTAGTCATTCTTAGGGCAAAAAAGTATTATTGACTTGAGTGATTAGGAAAAGCTCTTTCAGAATCAGTTTAGCTGATAAAGTACATGAATTCTTAAATGTCTGGAGGCAAAAACGTAAAAGAAAAACCAGTCAAGCACAACTTTTTTTGCAACCTTGATGTGTGTGTAGGTATTAGAAATCAAACTCTGTGGACCACGTAGTAAATAATTACAATTTATATGTATAAATAAATACTGCATACAAGTTACAAGCAAATTCCAGAGAAAGGGCTTATTCAGGAGTGCAAAGCATTGCTAGATGTGGTCATTGTCTTTTGGGTTTATCTCAACATAAATGCTGAAAACTGTGTGTCAGATTCTGCACACATGAAGGGGGAAGCTAGGTTTGTGTTTGTTATGTTTAGGGTGAGGAGTTGTTTTTTTCTTCAAGGGGGGAAAGTTTTATTCATTTTTCTAATTAATTTCAGTGTTTTAGGATAAGAAATGTTATGTTTTTCTTGCATAACATAGTCCCATAGAATCAGGCACCATTTGTGTTGGACACACAACATGGCATTTTTGAAGTGCTTGGCACTAAAGAGTATGATTTCCCATACATTGTTCAAACACCTTGAGGGCGGAATACATTTAGAGCTGTGGATTTTAGCATTCACCATTTAAGGATAATGCTTGTTAATATTATGTATTTTTCAGAATTTCTTTTTTTTCTGGCCATCACGGCATTGTTTAAGACTGAGATAATTGCTCTATCGAATATTCCTGCCCTCTGTCAGTACACAGATAATAATGATGTAAATGCATTCACCCTTCTGCTTCTCACAGTTTAGCTGTAATTTTAGAATAATTTTGTGCATCTCTTTGGGAATTTCAGTTAGAAGAGGCAGCACCACTCAGTCTTTGGTAGGACTTGGGACTGCACCATATTAAACATTGTCCGTACAAAAACAACTGAGAAGTTGGCATAATCCCCAAATAATTGACATTGTTAAGATTCTGTGGAAATTGTACCAGTACTGGCAACAGGAAACACCCTTTAGTTTGTGTATTGGTCTTAATTCATGCATCTGCACTACAGTATATCTTACAAACCTGACCTTCTCACATAACTGTAGTAGCTTCATCAATGACTTGCATTATAAGTAGGCTGGGAAGATCTAGACAGCACCATTGCACAAAAAGCATGAATCTGCCACATGATGAATGTTTTAACTGGAAGGAAAACATCAGAGTTGTGGGGAAACCTGAAAAATGTTAGCAAGCAGATAGCAATGATATCAAGCTTGTAATTAGCTGTACTGTGGGCTAATGCTACATTTTTCCTAGTCCCAGGTGCTTTCGGTCGCAAACCAAGTGAAGAGGCATGTCTTCATATCATTGAGAAGGCTTTATTTTCTCTATATAATAATACTTTTGTTTGATTGTCTTGACCTTCCAGCTAAAAATCAAGTTTCACTGTCATCAGTGAATTTTCTGAGTAGAATGAGGATATGAGTAGGATAAAGGTGTCAATTTATGTTTGCAAACTTATTGTGAGATTATGTTACCTCCATCATGTCTCTTTGTTCAACTTATGTTGTTATTTTAGCCCAAAAAAGGCCAAAGATCATCAACGAAAGTGCATGTAGAGTAAAGCTGCTCCTGTAAAATTGATGATCCGTCCAATTATTTATCTATAGAGGCTGCTGGGAAGAAACGCAACTATCTCAGTTCTCAGACCCCTCTGCTAGGTTGAACTTCGTGGCTGAAGGTTTAATCCCTAAGTGTCATATCAACAATTCATTCTGTGATATTCTGGCTGACATGCTCTCCTTCCTTATTTATTGATGTCTTCAGTCATCGACAATGAGAGGAAAATACACTATTCGTCAAAGTGACGGTGTTTTACCCTCACTTACAGTTGATGCTGCTGTCACATTGATGGGTGGAAAATAAACTCAATCATTATAAAAAGCTAAGAGTGTGAACTTGCCAGTGACAGGAAGAAGATGAAAAAAAAAATATACAAACCCACAGTAGCTTGCTTAAAAATTGGTATAACAAAAATAAACTGTTTCCTACAAAGATACTTTTGAGCTTTGTTCATGAGGTACTAAACGATTTTAGCCATGTATTTTATACTTACTCCTTTGAAGGAAGATCTGTACCTCGTACTCCTTTATGTCTGCAAACATACGTGTAATTTTTAGCACTAAATACACTTTTTATCATTTCACCTCATGCTACTAGGTTAGTAATTTGTTGATTTTTTTTTTTTCCCCATCTTTAAAGAGATTTTGCTTTAGGTTTTTTTTCTCCCCTGGATTATATTGAACACATATATCTGTTTGTGTAGTACAGTATTTTCAGTGCTTTAATGAGGAAAAGCTCAGTATAGTTCCATCCTGTAAGTCCTTTGACATGCAAACATAGGCAAGGCTCTCGTGAATCGCTCTCTGAGGCTGCCATTTGTGTAACTGCACTGCACTGTGCAGCCTTTTTAACTCCAAACCCATGTATCTTACCACGTTTCACCTTTGGGAGGCATTGTATATACAGCTAAAAGTAAAGAGCAGCGAGCCAAGAGGGACAAGATAGCATAATGAGGATGTCAATTTGTGGTCAGAGGAAATATTTATCTTACTTGTACTATACTTGGCAACTGATAGAGAAATATATATGTAATGAATTTCCTCAGACTTTATCTGGCAGACTGTGTACCTTGTGTTAAATGGATTTAAAAATAACATTGTTTGTCTCAAACTTTTAAATTATGAGGTGATTCTACTTTGGATTGTTCCTTGAAAATGGGCTGTATCTATTAAAAAAACCCATAATCATGTTTACTAGCATATTGCTGAATTTTTAATGATCCATTTCTCGGGCTCCCTGAATAATGACATTTTAGGATCCCACTCACTCACCAGAACAAAATCAAGGCTTTTTTTTTGTTGTTGTTTAGGGGGAAAAAAAGCCATGTTTTTGTAGTTTACTGTTTTGGTTTGTATCTCTGGTAAGCCTGCTAAGTACCCTAAATGAATGTGCACAGAAATGCTGGTTGTCTCACACGTGCTGTGTGTCCTGAGGCAAAGCTACAGCTGCTTCAGCTCCTTCTGCCTGCTTCCCCATCTGTAAAATGGGAATGATTTAACTTATTTTTCTCCTTCAGGGAAATACAGGGAGGGTTTCTTAATATTTCTATAGAGCTTTGAAGATTAAAATCTCTCCTCTATACTTGCTGCTAATATTTCAGTGTTAGAGAAGCATTTGATTGAAGCTGTTTGAAGAGTAAAGTTTTGGCATATTGTGTTGTCTTTGTACCATATCTTGAGGCCTCTCCACTATAATTTTGCAACCTTTGGTTCAGCGTAAGCTGCGGAAGCAAACAACCCCTGTGTAAACAAACGGTGATGACTATAAATTAATGTCTCTGTCTGCTGGTGAAAACATCAGGAGATTACAGCCTATCTCTAAGCCAGCCAGAAACAGTCCATGGTGGAGCAAAGCAGACACCAGTAACTGGGCTGAGCCTGAAAAAGCTTTCATTTAAGCATCAATGGTAAATGCTGAGAGGCACTGAGAGAGGTTTTCTTCTAATATAACTTCTGTGGCTTTAGATGTACAAGGATGGCTGGTGTTTTAGCAAAGGCTTACTGACTTCCTTGGGCTTAAGGAGTAGATAGGATGTATGAGCACCCAGCATCCAGAGCAAGTCTGAAAGTCTTCTTGCCTTTGTTTCACAGATCAAAGGTCAGCATCAATTCCCAGGGCCTAGACAATCTCAAGAGACTGCAGAGGGGCAGTTTCTGGTTTGGTTTTCTTCTTTAGTTTTATGTTGTTTGAAAAACTTTAAATTTAATATAATAATGTATTCCTCTTTGCAGTTAGGAGGAGTGATTAGGCTACCACACATTTTAAATGCTCCTATTAGAGTTTAACTGGGCATTTTAAGGCCTTGCAGTCACAGGCTGTAATTTTCATGATTTACATTTTCATTTTTTAATGCAGAGCAGATTGGACAGGAGATGCTTGAAAACCTCAGCCATGACAGAGAGAAGATCCAGCGTGCTCGGGAAAGGGTAAGTTTGATAATAAGTGATTGCTGATTCTGCATTTTATTTGCATTGGGCAAGTTCTTTGTGCATGCAAAAATAATCCAGATGAGATATAATCACCATCTGCAGTGGAGAACTTACAAAGTGTCTTACATGGGCCCCATCCTGCCAAGTCTCTCTGATGGGGAGTAACGCTGCAGTCACCAAATCTGCTGTTAGAAGCAAATTTTCTGTCATTATCACAGTTAGGTCAGTGTTCTGCCCTTCAGAGGGTTTGTTATACTGTCAGTTCCAATGACTTCTTGGGCTTCCTATGAAACAGTTCAGTATCATAAGTGAGCTTCTAACAGTTGAGCAACCTTACTCTTTGTAGCTGCAGATGCAAATAACAGCCCCTCAGGCAGGTCTGTGTGAAGAGCAGGTACTGCTGCTCTGTCTCTGCAGCCAAGGCAACATATCTGTGTCACTTTTTTAGCCTCCATGGGGGTCAGGTCCACTGTGCAGAGTTAATGGAGACCTCAGGAGCCCATCCCACCCAATGAGTACAAGTTCTCTGAACCTCCATGTGGGAACCCAGCCTCTCTGTCTCTGGCTTCTGCTCACAGAACCAGGGCTTTCTGTCCATGACATGTTTTTCAGATACTCTCACAAGTGTCTGATTTTTCCAAAGCTAGGTTCTCCCACACATCTCTTAACTCACCCATGGCACTTTAAAAAAACTCTTTTGTCTGTCCCAGGGAATTTCTTCACTTGGAGAGCTTTGATTAGTAAAGCTTCCTATAACAGCATTAATGAGGCATTTTCTGCCAGCTGGACCAGTTGCTTTCTGATGTGCTGGGCATCAGCTACTTTAAAACACTAAATATAGCTAGATCACTAAATGTAACTAAGAATTGTGAGGACTGACCAAATTTTGTTCTGGCAACTTGGTGTCTTATTTCACATCCAGTCCTTACATCCCCAGTGACTGCTGAGTCTGAAATGCTTTTCTGTTTCTAGCTGGACAAATAAAACCTAGGCAATGGAGAGGAGTGCCGTGTATTCCTTTTTGCTGATCCTGTACATCCCAGGGATGTAGTTCTGATCACTCAATATACACATGGTTCATAGTGTAACTTTTCCCTTTCATTGCTTTCCACCTGAGGAGCAAATTGCTTTGATGGCAAAACCTGTAAGATGCAAAGAGAAAGATTAAAAATAAGAAGGATATTCTAGGAAAGTGAAGTATGTACGCACTCCACCCCAGTGTGGTAGAAAAACCTCTTGTCATAATAGAAGATCTCAAATTCCAAGTTTTTTTATCAGGAGCCACTTAAAATATTTTATTTAGGGAATTCAGAAAAGTTCTCCAGTGGAGCCACATGGGTGGACCTGTGCCAGCTGTCTGTATACACTCAGATGTACACTTAGGGGAGATCTTGGATAATTGGCTACTTTCCTGTTTTCTGGAGATTTGAAAGACCAGAACAGAGGGTGCTTTATCAATGCACAATAGCTGTACATTAAATATATGGAATTATTATCTTACCAACTGGAGAATAAACTTCTGGAATTAAATTGTCATCTTGAGTATAATGGTCACCTTTAACAGTTCAATGTTGTGAAAATGAGGAATATTTTTTTAATATGCAAAATGTAAATAATGTCTCAATGGTTTGGTTAAATTTACTTATGTGGATTTTCCTGTCTGTAGAGTAAAATTATTTTCTTCTGAAGGCAAAGAGAAGGGATAAAAGCTCTGCTACAAGTCAGATAGGTTAACTGGACTATACAGGACATTAAAAGATGCAACATTTTTTAGGAAAACATCAAAATTTTTCTAAGGCAAACAAGATATCAATGTCAGCATCTTGTTCATTTTTCTGCTTTCTCATTATTATTCTTAATATTATTTTTAACTACCATGTAGATTTGCCATTGCTAATATCAGAGCTTGTTCCAAAATGTTTTCACTACAGCAGTTCTGTGAAACAGACACTGTTTACAAGGTTCACGTTCCACCAGTTCCATTCCACACTTCTGTGGTGTGCTGGTACTGGGAAGGACATGGTAGAAGAACTGCAATCAGATAATTCAGTTTTAAATAAAAACAAACTTACAGTTTGAAACTCTTCATGTGTGGGTTTTTTTCTGCCAGAGCAGGAGGAAAAGGTATTTTCTTAGCATTCTCTTGGGAGGTAGCTAGAGATCTTCCAACTATGTGTGTACGTGTTTGTTTCTTTTTTAATGTTTCTTTCGCTTATTTTGTGGGTTTTTTCTTACCATAAAAACATGAGGTCGTCTTGCTTAGAGGAGTTTGTCAAACCTCTAAGATTCAGCTTCCCCTTCCTAACTATCAGCACTGATTCTAGCTGTCAGGTAGAATCCTGCAGCAAGAGAGGAAAGTTAGGATCAAACATTTAATGGTAAAAAGGAGAGAGCTACTTTTCTGTGAAAAGGGAGGAGAAGCCCCAAGTGTTAAATGCATCTTTATGAATAATAAAAGACCAATGTAAAGCATACATTTGTACTTCAGATTCCCTTCTAGCATAGATAAGAACTTGGCTTTTTAATGAGCCTTTTAAAAATTATTGTGACATTTTTTCTTCTGTTTCTTGTGTCAAACCAGGCTAAACTGCTTTTCTGGAGCTTGAATTGTCTAGATGAATCAGGAAAAAATGAGGGAATGGCCTCCCTGGAATATAATACTCATCTTTGTTCCATCATAGCACATAATTACAGAGATCTGAGAGTTAGTGCAAGCCTTCCCACTGAATATGATTGCTAAGAGCAAGACTTGATTGGTGTTATCCAAGCTGGTGTTACCCAGCCTCTACTTGGTATTTTCTTAATAGCTTTTAGAAGAATGAGGAGGGAATTTATGCAAAAAGGTTATGTGACACTGATTGTCACATCACCTACTGATTTCAGTAATAAGCATTAAATCTGGCAGCAAATATTTACAGCATTGTGCTCCAGAATAGAGACTGGGGTTAATATTGCTGCTGTTCAAATACTCAATATGTAATAGTGGTTTGTTACGAGGAAGGTGATTTGTTATTGGAAGACTGCCACTCTCCTTGGCAGTTTTACTGTTTGGATGGATTTGTAACACAAGGATGCATTTTGTCTACTGCAACCAAGTTTTTTTTCAGTAGGAAGTCAACAATTCAGGTAATCCTTTCAATCTGATTTGATGATGAAGAGGTAAATATTCAGCCTTCATAAGGAGAAGAATGTTTTTATGTATGTAAACAGAGCTGTGTTTAGGGGCATGTTAGGAACGGTGGTTCCTGCTATTTCATAACTGAAATAGTCATTATCATTACATTTTCTTTTTACAGTAGATTTTGATGTCCTGCTGGTTCCAAGATGCTAAAATGTCAAAAGATGTCTCTCCTCTAGCTGCCAGTGGCAAAAGAGGTGATAGGAGAATAATGCCATTCTTCCTATAATCTTCTAATTTCTAGATTTCCTTTTGTGGGACACTAATAAACACAAAACGAGAGGCGACGTTTTAATCCCTTTTAAAAAGCAATGGAAATAAATATGAAGTTAATTTGCTTCATAACTTTTTATCTAGTCTATTTAATTTTTTACCTATTTTGCAATATTTTTGAGAGCTGTAGAACAAGGCATCTAATTAGGTGTAGCTGTAAACTGTAGGTTTCCTTTGTCCTAATAAACTACAAAAATGGTTGTTTCAGTGAGCGAGAGTTCCTTACATGAAAAAAAACTACCATATATACTGTACTGCTGTTCCTTCTGTGCATGTATATATTCACTATTCATAAAGCATTTGAGCACCCAGGCCAGAGGTGGCTGCTGTAAGGTCAGTACAAGTTTTGTGTTTAAGGGGCAGTATAGACATATTTCTTCTACACAGAATTGCTAAAAGGATATATTTTATATTTCTCTTTCTTTCTTTAAACTACAGTCTTTGAAAAATAGTGAAAGAAAGATGTGTTTTTCTTTTCATAAAGCATCAGGAACACAGCACATGGCTGTCTCTTCATCCCTTGATCCTTTCCCTAATATACAAAACAATACACATACACATGGGAATTATGGATTCCAATGTATAGGGCTTCTGCCTGCAGCCCTTTATTTGTAAAGCTTTTGCTCTTTATCCTGACTCACCTTTGTTTCCTCAATGACTTACCTTCCCTGGGTTTCATATTTATGTAAGTGAAAACAAGACAAGGTATTTTTAAATTTCAGAGCTTTGGTGGCTTTATGAGCTTGTTGTGTGCTAAACCTGAAGCTGACTGACTCAGATGACTGTAGAAAAACCTGTCCATTGTACAGAGTGGGGCACGTGTGCCTTTTACCTTTAATGGGACTCTTTTCTCCCCAGCTGAGAGAAACAGATGCAAACCTGGGGAAGAGTTCCAGGATTTTGACGGGAATGTTGCGAAGGTAAGGCCAAGGTAGGGACATTTCTGCTCTTTCTTTTCTTCTTCTCTCCCTCTGTGCCTTTATTTTCAATTTTGCTTCAACCTCAACATTTTGCTGGTGTGTATAATTTTTTTTTTACCCAGGCTGCTGTGTAAATTGTCTTTGTATGATAGAAGGTTTTGTCATGCCTATGGGAGGAGTTTTCTGCAGCCTGAAAGATAGCCCTTGTGGTAATGATTTCTCATCTTAGTTTCTTTGTATTTGTTTGGGGGGTCTTGGATGTGAGTTCTAAAATTAAGATTTTTTGGTGATGTTTTCCTGTGTTTCTTATTCTTGAGTGATTTTGGTGTTTTGAGGGGGTTTTTACCTTTTAAAATGAGAAAGTTGGTAAGTGTTTTGGGGAAGCACAAATTTATGTATATAAAAAAGGTTAAAATTATCAATTCTTCCTAAATAGATGGGGCAGACACACTATCAACCCATGTAGTATTAGCATGTTTCTTCCATGCTTTCAACATTATGAAAATTGTCTCAAATCAAAAGGAGAGATCAAAAGAAGGTGATACAAAAAAGAGAATTATGCAATGTCCTAAAACTCTTTGTGGAACTGAAGGGAGGAGTTATCCACTGATTACTTCTCCCCTTAAATTTGCGTTGGTGCATTCTCAGACAAATTTTTTTGAATTAGTGGCACCTCTGGATATGTGCTCTTTACCCAGTGAAACGGCACCTGAGCTTCTCTGTGATGTCCATATTTCTGTACATATTCAGCTTCCTAAAGAAGAAAAGCATCCCTCTAGTAAGCAATGCTGGGTGCTAAGAAAGCACAGTTTTGAAGAGTTTACTGCATCCTCTGAAGAGTTCAGTCTGAAATTACCCTTGCCACAGGCTTTTATGTTGTGTGTTTGCTTAATGCACTTTGCTTATTAAAAAAAAAAAAAAAAAAAAAAAAAAAAAAAAAAAAAAAAAAGAGGAGAAAATCTTAGCAGAGTTGTTGATTTGTCACTTGGCTTAGGAAATGTGAAAACTTGAATTTTACAAGTTGTTCTTTAGCACGAGCTTTATTTCTCTATAAGTCACCTCAAAAAAAATATTTTTGTTAGTTCCTTGTATACCAAATTGAAAAAGGTTAAAATGACTGAACCTGATACCTTCATTCCATAGAATTCTTACAATTCCAACTCCAAAATGTAACATATAAAATTCTCTGATTAAGAGTAATATGTAAATGACACAAGCTAAATTCAAAATCCATGGAAGAAGGAAGTGGCAATTGAAAGGGATGGTTCAGTGACTGTAGACAATCAAAATAAACTGTAAAAAAATGAAGGAAAAGAAAAGACACCAACCAAACCCAAGTCTCCCCCGGAAGGGCTCTGCGACATGAGCTGTAACGAATATTCTGCATATGTCTCCATTTTGTCAAATCTCATTAAAGGGGTTTCTTGCCTTATGTCAATTGAGCTGTCCAAAAATCATTCATCATTTTAGTGTAAAAAAAATCATGCAGTTATTTAAATAATATCATATTAATGTTAAAGTTCAGCTGTCATTTAATAGTATGGCTTAATCAGACATAGCATTTAGGAAAAATAGTTTTTTCGGGCTTTACTTGGCTTTCAGGTTGGCAGATTCAAATAAGGATTTATGGGTTTCTAAACCAATGTATTCTTTCCATGTTTATGCTTGAGGTACCCCAGCCTTTTTTGCAGCACCCTGTAGTCTGTTAGTTTCAATAAAATAAAGTATCTCCTCATATTGTGTTTGAATACATTTGCAAGTAATTTGGAGAAGCTGAAACAAAAACATATGCTGTAACCTTTGACTTTGTTTTGTGTTTGGGAATCACAGTTAGGAGTCCTAGTTTATAAGTGTTCCATAAGCCAAATGAAAAATATGATCTTTCTCAGATATACTTGGGCTCTTCTTTTCAGACAAAAGGATTATGTAGTCGAACACCATGATGGCGTGTTTCTGTGTCTCAGAAAGGCACTGGATTTCCTTTTTCTTCAGCAAAAATGCTGAGCTGAGTCACCCATCTAGATGAAAGTCAGGTTAGGATTTAAGCTCAGGTCAGGTAAATGTGCCAAAAACACTGCCAGCATAGAAGCAGCTTTCAGTAGACAATTCTCAGGATGTTGTTTAAAACCACATAATTGATAGACCTACAGTGAATTTAATTTGTTTGTGACTGTTGGGCAGAAAGGTCTAGCATTATCCCAACCTCAGCATCATCCCAATTTGTTTAGTTACAAGAATAATCATGAAATACAGACCCCAAGAAATCAGCATGTATTAGATAAATGCAACTGGAAGAAATATAATTAGCACAGATTGTCAGTTGTTTCTTAATTTCTGCTTACTTCAGTATACACCACACAGTGTTTGACATAATTACTGGAACCAATAAAAAAAACCATTGCAGGACCATTCTCCACATCAGTATTATAGAGAAAGATAATGTTACATTGAACATTGCTCAATGTAGTCACTGTTCCCACAATATATATTTGCTGATATGCTTGAAATCATATGCCATGCTAACACCTTGCACTTCAAATTAATGACTAACTCTCTAATTTTACTGTCTGGGAAAGGTAAAGCAGCATCTCTTTTGAATCCAGCTGAATATATTAAGAGATCAGGTATTTTGATAGCTAGAGGGCTAAATTGCTGCTTTTCTATGACCTAAATTCCCTGGCCATGTGTTTGTGCATAAAATGTTCTGGAGATGGGGAATAAAAGCAGAGACAGGTTTTGTAGGCTGCCATAGCTCACTAAGGAAATCAGTGGCATAATAGGGACAGGTCTTTCTATCCCAGTTTGCTTCTCTAGCAATAAGGTACCCAGCCTTATGTACTGGAATTTTTTGTCTCAGAATATTTGGGGTATGTGGGTAAGAGTATTTTTGTAATAAGTGTTTTTAAATATTATCACATACAAATGACCTATGCATTCATGATTTTTTTTTTTTTTTTTTTTTTTTCTTGCAGCAACTACTTAGGTTCTCCTAAACTAATACATTCCTCTTATGGCATGGCATTGCTAGGACCAGGGCGAATGGTTTCAAACTGAAAGACTATGTTTAAATTAGATATTAGGAAGAAATTCTTCTTAGTGAGTGTGGTGAGGCACTGGAATGGGTTGTCTCAGGTCTCTACCCCTTGGCCTGTACCCCAGTGTGAACTGGGGAGTGCACATGTGCTAGAAAGAAGTAAAAAAGAATGTGTTCTGGAATATCTTCAGGGGTTTGCCCATATCCTAAGCCAATAGCCTAGAAGAGCTTATAAGGAAAGAATTTGGGAAGTCTCCAAGCCACACACAGCCCAGTGGGAAACAAACAAACCTAAAAGTAACCAGATAAAAATTTCAGTAGATTTGAATCTTTTTTCAATTAACATATATGTTCTGTCTACCCCCTTCGAATTGCGGGAAAATATTTTA
This sequence comes from Sitta carolinensis, assembly GCA_032173965.1. Lineage (NCBI taxonomy): Eukaryota > Metazoa > Chordata > Aves > Passeriformes > Sittidae > Sitta > Sitta carolinensis. The sequence continues at coordinate 26,549,748 of CM063287.1, forward strand.
GAAGAATAGCTGCTACACTCCAGAACAACTTTTTGTCCTGTCTGGTTCACCAGGAAATTTTTGTGTCAAAAATACTCTTTTAATCTTCAGATTTCACTGTTCTGGATTGTTATCAATGAAGTTTTTAGAAGCTTATGAACACATCTGCATCTATAAAAGAGACTTTTAAAATTTGATTCCCAACAAGACAGAGACACTACCTCTGTCTGATAGAAATGAGGCAGTAAGAGTTCACTTCAGCTCTCTGGTAATAAGTTATGTGACTTGCCAACAGCTGCATGACCAATATGACTGCAGTCAGAAATGGAATTTGAGTTCCTGTAAAGCCTCTTTCCAGGAAAATTCTGGGAGTCCTGCTTCTTGCATCAGTAGAATTTCTTGCATCAGAAACTTTGCTAGTGAAAGTTTGTACTACTTTTGAGCTCCAGGATATTTCAGACCTCACAGTTATTTTTCAACATTTCACAGAATTGTGGGACAATTTAGGTTGGAAGGGACCTCTAAAGGTCATCTGGTCCAACCTCCTGTTCAAAGCAAGTCTCATTAGAGTAGGTTGCTCAGACTCTCCTCCAGTCACATTTCAAACACATCCAAGGCTGGAGAAACCAATGCCTGTCTGAGCAATCTGTTCCAGTAGCAGCTGAAATAAGCAAATTCTCCAAGTATCTCACTGAAATTTCCCAGCATCCAACTTATGCCCGTTGCCTCTTGTCCTAAGCAGAAGTGATTAAAAACATAAAAATTTAGAATTGGCCTTCAGAGTTTGGGCCTGGGTAGCAGTTTTTTCTCACAGTTCTCATACAGCTTCAGCAGTGGTGATGTTGTGGCCCTGGGGCCGAGGGGACCCTCAGTGTCAGGCAGTTCTTTAGGCAGGGCGTGGGGTGCTCTGCCTCCACCCACTGACCTGGGCTGTGGCCATGCAGCAGTGGCTGCACAGCACTTCTTCATTGCTTTCTCTTGCTCATAGAGATGTGCAAAGTTAAGGATGTCTGTTCTGCCTCCTTGCTTGGCCACAAAGCCCACATTTCCATATGTTAAGAACAGCAGCAGGGACAGTTGTGTCCCTGTGGACACAAAACCAAACAAAGAGTGAGTGTTACCACTGCCTTTTTCCCTATTTCCCTACCAATCTCTGTTTCCATCCCCAAAAGTCCATGACAAAAAACTGATTTTCTTCTGAGCTAAAGCCTGTTTCAGTCATACTTGGCCATGACTGTTGAATCTCTGCAGTTTTCTGAAGGCAGGTCTTTGTATCACCGATCCAGAGTGGGCTTTAACATAGGGCCACATTTGCTTTGTTTTCATGCTAAAAGAGGAGTTCCTCTTTCCAGGATATTTGGTCTCAAGCCAAAAGAAGTTTGAGTAGGAATAGTTTCAGCAGTTTTTTTGTACACATATTTCTATTTTTACTTCAGTATGTATTTCTACACTGAAAAATGAAATGGTAAATCCTCAAGCAAAATGTCTGCTCCACGTTGAATGTTTACAGCTGCAGCTGTTTACTTCAGTAATTTAGGCCTTGATTTGGGAGCATATTTAAGCATATGGTTAACTTAAACCAGAGGACCAATTCCCTGAACTTGAGGGAGATTGAGTAATGGCAGTGAGTAAGTGGCAGAATGATTCTGGGTCACCTCTTGGGCCAACACAACTTTTGTTGTGCTCCTTGCAAACCATGTCCTTAATATTTCTGTTCATAACTGGGAGCCGTAAAATATGCATAGGGTAGTTTAGTGCTTGTTACTGTCAGTATAATAACTTTTTTCAATAGTTTTCCTGACTTTTAAGCATTTAATATAGTTACTTGATTGTTATGTTATTGTACATTTGTGGGTTTTAATGCAGCTAACCTTTATCAATTATGAAGTGTTGAACCTTTTCAGAAGGAAACTGATAAGCTCTGTGATGCTGTTAGTCACAATCTAGTCCTTGGATGAGGAACTGCTTATTATTCCAGATTAAACCTTGGCATTAATTAGTAGCTAGTTGTTCCTCGCTTTGTCTCTGACTTTAAAAAGAAACCTTGTTGCTTTGTTGAAGTGATGGACAAAACATCTGGAAAACATAAATGTGTCATCAGCAAAATTCCCAATGGTGAACATTCTTCATCATTAGGAGTCCAACCAACAAACAGGAAATGTACCTCTAGGTCTGAACAGCAAATATTTTAAAATAGTATTGGACAATGCAGGTTCCCTGTCCTTAGTTTAGGTATGATATAATCTGATGCATGTATGGTACATTTCTTATTTTTAATAATCAATGGAAAACCATTTTCTAAACCTTCCTCATCTTTCTTGGACAGCATTGTGTGTGTGCTCTTTCTACAATACTTTTGGAAAATCTTACCCTACTTTTATTCAGTGTTAGAAATACTGTTCTGCACATGCACCACGGAGGGTGAAGACTTTTGAGCTGCTGTTTAACCACCAGCATCGGTGTACATGGAGAGTTCCAGGCCACAGAAATGCCTTACAGAAAGGGACCAATTTCAACATTGCAGGCATGTAGCTGGGATTAGTTTAATGCCACCGTATCTTTGCAAACCTTCATCTCTAACAACCTAAGTGATACAGAGTTAAGTTTTCTTCAAACCTGGAAGAAAAAAGGAACATCACGATTGATCTTTACATCTAGCATCTTAAATGCATAGGATAAAATAAGTCAGTGTTTTAATCTCCTTGTGCCCAGGCAGCTTTAGAAGGGGATGTCCCTCATTCTGTGAGGTAAGAGCGTTTATATGGTAGCATCGTTTTATTTTTCAGATTGTTGGGAAGCTTTATCTACATGTCAGGCTGCCTACACTATGTCCATTATGAGCAGGGTTCTCAGCGTTCTTCAGACCACATTTCTAATTCTCTTTTCACACTCCTTTTTGAAGCATACAATGGTCTTTGTTCTGTCCTCTCCATTCCCTGTTTTCTATCATCTGGAATTGCTATCTCATTTGCTCCCCTTCTGTCTACTCGTGTCCAGCTGAACATCTGGAAAGAACATTACACAGTTGTGTTTCTGCAGGAAAGCAGGATCCCAATGGATAATTATCCTAGCTAGTCCTACACTGCATATAACAACAATGTAAAGCATCATGATAGGTTAAGTATCACGTAACCCTTTGTGGTTGTTTTCTGTACTGGGTTGTGTTGACTACCATTAAGCAGCTAGAGCCTAAAAAGGTTCACAGTGTCATGAGTGAAACAAAAGGCATTTCACAGCCAGCATTGTCATGTCTGAACCACAGCAGGTATCCCACCATTGCTACCATGAGAAGGCATGTCTTATATCAGCATAAGCAGTGCAGGGATTTCCTGCAGTGGTTGCAAGGAGGTTTCAGCAGGATGAGTTCTCTCTGATGTGATATTCAGGAATAGTGAAGGGAGTGAAAGTGTTTTGAATATGGTACAATTGTTTATGTGAAGGAGAGAAACTGTTAGCAAAAGCTGGCATTGGTAATTGCTGAAATAATTGGAGACAGCTTTTCAGAAATCAATTAAGTCAAATGCTTTAAGGTCAGTAGTTGATTAGGGATCACGCACTTGACACCAGTAACTATAACTGTGAAAGAACAATATAAGTTGAATTTTACAGATTCCGTTTACTACAGAGTGTTTAAGCCATGAATTCCTGAATGTAACATTTTCTGAACACAAGATATGCATGATGTCTTGCCACTGAGTCACTTCATTTTAATCCATATGTTTACCAAAGGAAATAAAACCAGCTTGGAAATTATTTCAGGAAAGTTCATCCCTTTGTGTTAAGGCAGGATTGACTGACCCTGTTTTAATCCTGACAGATACTTGTTTGGCCTGTTCTCCACTGAACATTCCCCATCTCTTCAAACAGATATTTCAAAATTTTCCCTAATGTTTAGCCCAAACCTTTTTTTCCTGGGTACACAGTAGGTTTATGTTCGGGTGCATGTGAGCAGATTTCTGGTGACTTGTGCTGTGGAAAGAAACTTCTGCTCAACTTTTCAAGGATTAGAGAATATAAATAAAAGTGTGCAGAATTAAACTACAGTTTCTAGTTTTCATCAAGCCAAACCTTTTGATGAGATACAGGAATATAAAAATAGAAGAGTCAAATATTGTTCTGATAGGCAAATCCTGGAAGCTCAGTCTCTCCAAACAGTAGCTTCATGTGTAGGTGTCATGGAGCTTTGCAACTCCAGACCCCCAACTCAAATCATTCTCACAAGGTTACATATCTGGACTAAAACTAGACTGTATACTATGCAGACTAAAAGCAACAGTTGAAAGCCAAAATTACAAAATATCAATATTTAACTTTTTTGGTAGCACTGCTAAACGCTTAATGAAAAAGACTAATTGTGTCAATTAAACATGATTTTAACTCATTTCTCCCACCCTTGCCCATAGACACACCAGTATTTTGGACAGAGATAGTGTTTGGAAACAAATGGAGGAATGCAAATTGATTTGCCTCATCTTCTGTCAGGTAAAAAACCTCCTTTGTGCATTCAGAGTATGATTTCCAGTGGCACTTGGCACTTTTCTTGCCACACTTGATTGAAACTGCTGTCTTTTAATAAAAGTGAAGTTAATTTGCCTTTCCAGCATGATTCTGATTGCACACTAAGAGCTTTATCTTTAAGAAAACAATGAAGTCATCAAATTGATTTAAAACTGCTGCAATATCAGAATCTTGTCCTTATTAGCTAATCTTTTAAGACTAGATCATTTTCAGTCTAGTTCATAGTAGCGTGTCGGACTTCTGGCTGTGCTCAAGAGGCATAAGAGATTAAGTAACCAACAACAGGGAAAAGGAAAACTCAGCTGAGTACAATTTTTACTCAAGTCAGTCAGTGATGTTCTACCACAAAACCCAGGACCTGAACCTGTAAGTCATAGTTGTGTGAGTAGTTTGCTCATTTGTAGCCCTAATGTTGAACAAGGAACTCCTTTAGTTTGAATAAAGCTTGGTTGGGGTGGGTTGTGTGGTGTTTTATAGTTGCTGTTGCTGTTATTATTGTAGTTTTACAAAGAAGGCCATAAATTATGACTTTAGGGGATCACTCAGAATTTTTTGCAGATAAATTAGTGCTGCTGTGGGACAATACCAAAACTGAGGAAGAATTTATGTCCCTGGTAGCATACAATATGTTGTATTGGACCTTTTAAACTCTGCAGAAGAAATGTTCACACATCACTAACCTGCTGAGAAGCTCTCTGAAGAATAAAAAAGTCATGAATGAGAAAGTGTGGTCATACAGTGAGAGACTGTTTAGTCTATTTGGTGATAGGAAGGATGAAAATTTCCTAATTCTGACTGGCTCTTTAACTAAAATGGAAAATCCAACCCAAGCCATTCTATGGCTCTCTGACTTGAATCTAATCAAGAAGGCAAAGAAAAGTCAATGTGGAAATTGAGAAAAATGAGGAAGATGGAGAAAAACTATTTTGCCGTAAATACTGGTATTTATGTTCTCTGCAACATTTGTGTAGCTCTAAATTAGTTTGTGCAGGATCTCACTGTGTAGAATGTATTACCTCAGAGCTCTTGTTTAGCTTGGAATTTGCTATATTAACCAAACTGTAACCCAGAAGGTTTTTGTAACATCTATGAGTTAGAGCTAAGTCTTAATATTTTCTTTTTCTTATTTAGTAGATCTACTGATAGTTTAAGATTGCAGCACTATTTGTTCTTCTTGAAAAAAAAGTTGCATCTTAAAATTATTTTTGCAGCAACTCCCTGCCTTCCTCCTGGTAAAAATGCTTGTGCACGTGAAAAAAAAAAAAAACGCCACTGTTGTTTCTCTGACATGCTTATCATGGCTGCAAATAATGCATTTAAATAGGGAATTGTTTGAGAAACATGATTCTAAGTGTGTCCAATCTTGCCTGGATGTTGGGAGGCATATGGTCTACTTTATCCATGCCAAGAAACTTCCTTGCTACTTTCTGTCACCGCTGTATTTTTCGAATGCAGTTTCCAGCATGAATGGCACACACGTGTTGATTGTGAAGGTAGCATTCTTTCAGCACAGCCTTAAGCTAATTACTCTTAGTGGCAGTGGGGCTTTGTAGCTCATTTGTGAACAGCTATTTATGCTACCATACCAGTACAAAGCAATGTTTCACATTACCAGTTTACCAGACTATTACACCATTGTGTTTTAATCCACTGTAGGTGGATGGAGAATATGAGCCATCTGTTTTATTTAATGATATAATCAGTAAACAATATATGCACTTTACACATTTGGTCATTAAAGATGCCCATATTGTTGGACCCTGTATTTACATTGTAAATTGGTGTATTCACACATCGGCTTGTTCTGGTGTCAAAGGCTTGCTGTGTTCATAAGCTGGTACAAAGCAAGCTCAGTAACTGCTCAAACCCAGTGCAGGTGGTCGAGCTAGTTGCCACACAGATCAAAAGTCAAACAACTGTGAATCTTCCTTTGAAAAGGCATTTAGAGAGACAAGGCTGGTCTTATCTTCACAAACAAGAAAGAGTTATAGATATACATCATGAAGTTATGAGAACAAAAGGGGGTTTTATATAATCACTCTGCGTCAGAAAATCCAGTACTGCAGACTTTTGTGAAGACATTTTTGAAATATAAAGAACATCTTATTTTCCTGGACAAAATTTAAAGGACTGAGTCTGAATTATTAAATATGAGACAGTTCAGTCATTTCAAAATTTTGGAGACAAGAAGTTGCTTTCTTTTACAGTTGATTTAATTTAATTTTATTTTCAGCAATGCTTAAGCAGAATGAAACAGACAGTAATTGCAAAGCCCAATCTTATTCAAGGGATAGAGGTGAATGAGTGTATTTGTGCTAGAAACAAAGGAAATTGGTCCATCTTTCAGTTTCCCCAAAGTATCCCTCACAAGCACCAAAAAATAACCACCAAAATACATTAAAAATTAATTTACAAGTAAAATCTTGTCTGCTGTCACATTTGTAAGGAGTCAAAAGAACACACAGTCCCATATTAAAACAGTAATGTTGATTTTAGTCTTTTACTTAACAACTTGTGCTTAAGATGCCCAGAATTTGAAATCATTATTGGAGGACTCAGTCTCGCTTCTCATTGTGTTTTATGAGGAAATAGAATTGGATTTATCACTGTGTGAAGGCCTGGCCAGCACTGATGGTAGACAGGGACTTGTGGAATTTGTATGGCTGAGAGTGAGTTGGCAGGGCCACATGGCTAGTGGAGTCTTGAGCTTCACACCACAGCTCAGGGTCTGTTCATTTTGATTTCTGTCCTACATAATGCAGGTGTAATCAGAGGCACTAGGGCTATACCCACGAACAAAAGTCTGTGTGCTGAAATGTGTTTGCTTTCCATTTACTCCTAGAGACATGAGGAAATAGCTTTCAAAGTCTTTAAATCTATTTCAAAGGCAAGCTAATTATATTATTGGGGGTTTTCTTAATCTTGAGGTATGAAGAAAGAAGATTTTTTTGCTAGGACTTTTTTATATTGGCAGGAATTTTAGAGATAAAGTATTTTCAAGTGCATGAGTAAAGAGAAGAAAACATCTCGTTTTGCTAGCTATTATATATATTTCAAAATATACAATATTTTCCTAGTTGAAATATTTTAAATAACACAAAAGACTCAGATATAAGTCCTCCTTTAATAGTCTTTTCATAGGTATTTCATGTAAGTTGAATATTAAACATTGGCATGTTTCCATGGGCTTTGTGATGTATTGCCTTTTGATTTTGAGATATTGTGTAACTAACTTATTTCTAATTTTATAAAGGGCTTGAGATTTTTTTTTTTTTTTGCCATCTCAATCCAGTGAAAACAATCAGAAACTTGGCTACTGATATTTGATTCTTAGCTTTGTCGTTGGTATATCTTGGGTAACTGTGAACACATCTGTTTCTGTGCATCTCTAAAATGAGGATAATGTTCCATATCACAGCAAAGCATTCCAAAAGCAAATGCTCTTAATTAATCTGTGCATGGTCCTCACATGACCTGATGAGAGTTTGTGAATGATAGACTGACTGGTAGCAGTGCCCATCCTGATTTGGAGTCATGGCTTAAATCCATGGAGTCATGGATTTAAAAGGGGTGAAAGAGAAGCATGGGAAGAATTTAGACTAGAGGGGTGTGGAGTATCTGATTTCCCATAATAGTCCATTAGCAAGTCCATACCTCATCTCCTCAGCTATTGAGCATAGCTAGGAGAAAGAGGAGGTATCAATTCTTTGTCTTCTTCAGATATAAATTTGAGGGCTACAGGTGACAAGCGCATCTTATGTTGGGTCACATTTTTGGTTTGTTGAAGACAGAAGAATGTTTGAGTTGATTCAACAAGTAGAATTAACACTTCCCTGGAGACATAATGATGAACTATATGTGTGTGTATATATATATATATATATATCAAGAGAGAGAGAAGAGCAGCAATGTTAAATTTGATGTGCAAGCCCAGGCAACTTCTTCCTTCTCAATCTCTCCTTACTGCTTCTGTCAGAAATGATGTTCCTATAGTTTGCTGTGGACTGTGATGTATTTTTTTTGGCTGCTGTCGACCTGCAATTAATCAGGACATTACAAACATTCTTAAGTACTTCAGGGTTCCTCAAAGCAGAAGCAGATGCTAACAAATGCAATGTTTTATGACTTACTATCACAGCACTGCTATTTGTCAAAGGAGGTTTGGAGGAGAGCCATGTAGGCTCAGGGATGAAGGTAGACAGTCACTTCTTCTGGCCAAACCAGAAGTCACCATCACCTCTCAGCTGTTGAGAAAAAGACAAAGAAACATGGATGGGTAAAACCATGGAGATACTCTGGGAATACATAAACATTCTATCTGATGTAGTAACTCAATGACCAAAATCATTCTAGTGAGTCTTTGAAATGCCAATATTTTACTGCACAACTCCTGATTAAAAAGAAAATAAAAACATGGATTTCAATTGCATTTTGTTGAAATGGGCACTGAAGTGATCGTGGTCTTATCTGTAAAGGTAGAAGAAAGGTGTTCAACAGTTTGTGTTGCAGGCACATGTTGAAAGCTGGAATGAGAATCTCAATGTTGTATCTGGTAGTGATGCTGTAGAGCATAATTTTTGTGAAGACTGTTCTTTACAGAATGTCTCTTGTGCTGGTGCACTTGATTGGTCATATTTTCATGGCCCTCTTTGAATAGCTGAATAATTAGTAAAGCTCTACCAGCAAGGAGTGAGAGAATCAAGCTCCCACATGCCAGTTCCATCAGATGCTTCCTGTTTGAGGAATCTAAATGTTCAGATGAGATGACCATTTATAATTCTTCATGCAAGGACTGCTCACAAGGAGTTTTTTCTCAGTAAATTCCCAGTGTCCTCTTTGGAGTAAGATGGAGTATTTGGAATGATATTATATTCATATTTGATGTTATGCATTGACGCATGTAACGTGTAGTATTGTTTTGGAAGAAACTACACAAACATTCTTAGAAGTGCTCAAGATCCTTAGCAGTCAGCTAAGGAAATAGGGATCCATCTCAGAGATGCTCACTGTATATGGACAACACAGGTAGAGCAGGGAATGTTGAATGAACTTATGCACTTTTTTAAGGCATTGATTTTGGTGTGCTTACAATTCTGTTCCTTGAAATCAGTTGAAAGCTTTGTGCCCATGTGCCTATTCTCTGGATCTTGGAGGAGGAGCAGGTGCTCAAGATACCAGAGAAAATCTGTTTTATAAATGCAGAGACTAGCTTACAGTACAGTTTCTGTTTTGTCTTCTTGCTCCACTGACCCAATTAAATACAGGTTTACTAGGAAAATATTGTTGTGACTGAGCTGGATAATAGAAATTGGTTGGGAAAGCTCTTAAACTTGGCCCTAAACTACTGAGTTCTGAGACTGACTTGAGACCCACTGTACCCTGCTTTCTTTGATCCAAACCCTGAGAACATGTATCATCATTTAAAGGAATGAACTGCTTTGTGAGGAGGAAGCCAAGAAGTGGCCCCAGAGAATGCCTTCCCACATGGAAAGCCACCACCCCCTGATTTGATGGCTTCCATGCTAATGCATCTTTCAAGGGGTCTCTTTGTCCCACATTGTTACTTATTTGGCTCTTCTTTTCTTTCAGTCTTAATTGTCATTAGCGTGGGTTGGGGTTTTTTTTTCTCATAAAGTCATCTGGGGAATACTAGTTTATTGCATATTGTTGTGTTTGTCTAAAGACAATTGCACAAGCTTGAAACTTAATCCTTATAATCTTTCCTACTAGGGAGAGCTTGAGATAAATTCTGTTGTGTGCTTGGTGGGAGTGGGTCTTGACTTTTTGATCATCCATGTCTAAATGTTGAGTAATACTTAAGGGAAAATGTTCTCAAAACATTCCTTAGATGATTATTAGATTATATTTTACATTTGATAAAAACTGGAAAATTGTATAAATATTTGCTTAACATCCCACCCCTTAAGCAATTTATTTCTTTTCTGGCCTTCAACCCTCTTGCTTAGTGAAATGAGATCAGTCACTTTCTGTTTATAATCAGTTTAACTTTGCAGTTTTCATGTGTGTGTAGTGTGATTCCTCACTGCAGAAGCACATTTAAATAATAAGTGGAGAATAAAGTAGAAGGAAAAAATATTTTTTAAATATTTTCTAGTGTCTTCCCATATTTTAAAAGTAAAAAGTGCTATAATTATGCCGCGTGCATCTGGTGTGCTTATAACTAGTGTTACGAAAAATTTTGAAAATTATTTAGTCCTGCTTTTCTATAAATTGTTTGTCACATAGTAAGTTTATACATATTATGTTCCAGTGGCTACTGTTAAAATCAGCCTTTAGCAAAAGCAAATACTTGATATCTTGTTCTTACAAGAGGAAATCGCTTTTGCATCTTCAATACTATGTGGTGGTTGAAGTTTTCTGGAAAGAGCCAACTTTTTCACTTAGACAACAGTCAATACTCACACAGGTCAACTGTTTGCCTGTTTTCTCTCATCTGAATTTTTCATTTTGGATCAATACAAAGAATCGGTCTCAATGTCATGACCATCAAAATGAATTCTAGGTCATGTTTAGAGATCGACTAGATGGGGAGGGATTTAGGGTAACTTATAATAATAATTTTTTGTATTAGGGGAAAAAACAGGGTCAGTAAATTAATTTAAAAGATTTCAGTCATCTCTGCACCAACCAGCACTGAAGCATTTCTGTTTTAAGGGCAAAATGGCTGATTTAGATGCAAGAAGGCCTGGAGTTTCTCTTGAGTCTTCTTTCTCTTCCACCATGTTTTTGCAATTAAATACTGGATGAAAATTATTTTTCCTGTTCTTTTGGTTTTTGTTATGTTTTAAATGTGTTACTTTTTCCTTAATGTGTAGCAGCTGATATTTCTTCTGCTGGCTCACTGGGGCACAGAGACAAACTTCCTTTCTACGAACAACAGTTCCAACATTGTTGTTGATTATTTTATTGGGAAACCATTTCTTTGGTAAGCAGGCTCTCCAGCTTCTTGATGGAGGGAAAAAAACATGAGATGGAAGTGTTTTAGTCAAATGTGCATCCCTTTTCTCTGTAATGTGGATGGACTCGCAAAGAAATTAGACATGGAGGCATGTGTGTCCTCAGCATGCTCACAAAGACCTGAATTTCAAGAGCAGACAGCCCATGACAGACACTCCTTTGGGAACACATGTGGCCTTCTTCAGAGTGTGACCCGTTCGTGGTACTTTCCACAAAATTGCAGCTGAGATCTGCTGCTCCTGGTAGGAGAAAGAGCAAGTTTGCTTTCCAAGATCTCTTTGTCCTTCTTTTTTCTGGCTTACCCTGTTTTATTTACCCAAAGTTTGAGTTGTCTTTCTTGCAGGAGTCTTGAGCCCCCTCTCCATCCCCTTTTGTGGTTTTCATAGCCTGTCATTTGGAGATGGTTTTGACATCTTTTGACAAACATATTCACTTAGAATCACAATGTGGTTGCTCAGGAAAAAGGCGGCATTTCTTTTTTCCCTTCCTTTTTATGAACTGGAGACCTAATGTGTAAGAGCTTGGTGTAAGCTCACAATAGCACTTTGTCCTCTTTCACATCATTTGCCAAATAACTACTGTTGTGGCAACAGCTGTAACCAAGCATGGTGTCAGCTCTTTTTGCCATAGCATGACTGGATGTCAATAATTTTAATATAATGTGAAACACACTCCCAGGATGTGCAATGAGGCATCTGATTATTAAATTCCTTGAAATGTCATCTGGGGTTTTTTTGTTTGGTTTTTGTTTTGGGGTTTTTTTGCATCAATTCAGGTCTCAGAACTGGACAGTGTTGTGATTAAAAGAAAAGGAACAGAAAATTCTCTCATTATAGTAAACATTTCCAAGAAAACTCTAACCCTGAAGCAGACAGCTCTGCTCTGCTTACATAGACAGCAGCAGCAAAGGCTCTGTGAAGGCTTTAAGGGGTGGAGGTTATAATTGTGTCTCCCAGTTGTTTGCTGCTCTTTACTGCAGCACTTTCTCCAGTGACAGTAAATGTTATTTATTTTTAGGCTGCTTTTTCTGAACTACTTATAAAAAGTGAAAGGTAGCAACCTGGTGAAGCATTTGGTTTTAATACATTGCTTACATTGTGCTCCAAAGAACAATATTCAGTGTTCTTATTAATGATTGAAACATTAACATTTAATTGTGTAAAGCAATTAAAAAGCTCAATATTCCTAGTTCTTGGGCTGAGTCCATTAATACAGCAAGCATTATTAAGAAATATATTGAAGAAGTTGAACAAGGTCATAAATGTTCTGTGTGCAAAACGTACCTAATGCTTTTTCTTTGAGCCTCTAAGAAGTAGTTTAAAAAAAAAAACCCAACAAACAAAACCTTGTGAGATGAATAGATAAAAGGCTTTCTTGGTTTAGTTATGTCAGTTTGGCTTTTTCCTGTAATTGCTGGGGTTGTTTTGTTCCTAAAGAGGAACGGATGCCAAGCTGAAGAGGTAATTTCTGAGCAGTGTTTCAAGATATTGTGAAAGTTCTCAACTTTTCTGTAATAAGAAAAATAACATTTCTCTAATGATGTCTGTTTATTGCATATTGTTCTTCTGTGTGCAGTTCAGTGCAGCTGGCAGCAAGTCCTTGAGAGGAGCCCAGGGCTGGGGAGGCGGCAGCCCCGAGAGCTGGGGCCGCGTGCGCGGAGCCCTCGGGGGCTCCAGGCCACCCCACCTGACGTCACCGGGCAGGGAATCGAAGGAGATGGTTTGCGTTTGATCCCAGGTGTCCTTACGTCGGAATCCAAACAGGAAAAAGCTCCTGGCAGCACGAAGCTGGGTTGGAGGTGTTGATACTCCAAACACGTCTGGATGTCGCTCTCCTTGCGTCACATGGGCTGGCCGTGGGGCTTGCTTTCCTTTGGTAATCCTGGGAGTGACTTGCACAATGAAAGGTTCAGGGTTTTCTGACCTGTGAAGAGCTACAGCAGAGCTGAGTACTTGTAAAAAAGTAGGATTGGGTGCTCAGAAGTAAAGAAATCTTTTATTGTGGAGGAGCCCAAACCAAAACCCTGAGTGTGGATGTTTCGACACCTTGGAATCTGTATCTGCATCTGAGTTCTGCAGGTTTTGTGTGCCAATAGTGCATTAAACCAGTGTATGACATGGAAATTTCCCTAAAACTGTGTATTCCAGGTGCAGTTACAACTCCTTTCTACAGGTCCTGCTAGACAGCTTTCAAGGGAAAATTTTATTTAATTTAATATGGAGCCAAATCCACTGTACATCTTGAAGTCTCCACTTAACTGTTTTAATATGGGCAGAACAGAAGCAGCACAAGCAGAAATAGTGTGGTGTTTCCCAAATGGACTTCTCTGACCTTAGCTTGGGAAAAATGCTAACCTGAAGACGGAGAAGCAAGTTCTGTCTCTAAAAACACACTGGTTTTGCTTTCTCTAGTGATGCTGCAGTCATGGCATTTTAATGCCTTTTAAATGCCAAATGTACAGTTGTTTTCAGTCCAAGAGCAAGTTGACTCTTCATGCGTAGTTGACACTTCCATTTAGGCTGACAAGGGTAAATTTTAGGACAAACCGCAGGAAATGGCTTGGAGAGGTGAAGGATATTAAGAAAATATTATACTGCTGCCTTAGAGGTAAAATGAAACACTTTAAGCTCTATTTTCCCATACGATGTTTAACGCCATTGTTTTGGTAATTTTTTTGCAAAAAAATATTGCAACTATTGAAAACAAATGTGCTTTGAAATATATAGTTGTTTTATAATTTCAGACCAAGACAAGTCACAGGAAAATCCTCTTCTCATGAGGGTAGCCTGAGGTTTTCTGAAAAGGCATTTCTTTTCTCCTCCTTGTGTCCCCTCACCCCCTGGTTTTGTACTAATTATGCCTCCTTTAAAGTATTGCTTTCTATGTGAGCTTTAAGAGTGAAGATTGTTTGACTTTTTGCTTATGGAAGAATCTGCTTTAGCAGGCACAGCAATAGGAACAGAAATAGCACTTTCAAAGCTGAGGGACTGTATTCACTTTGGTATGTAGAGAATGGCAACAAGCAGTCATTAGGATTGAGAATTCTGTTCTTTCTCTGTCTCTCTGCCCCTCTTGCAAGATGAGCAAGGGCTGACCTGAACTTTTGTTTGTTTGTTCTGCTGTGGGGTTAAAGATTCATGCTCTCCACCCCCCCAGCAGCCCCCCCATCCATGTTTATTCTGCTTTTGTAAGGGAAGGAGGAATTCAGCTTCTGTGAAGGCAAAAGAAAGATCCTTTCCTTATATAAGAAACAGATGAATAAGACCTAAGATTGGTTTTTTACCAGCTTTTTACCTGTAAAGAGAGAAAGTATTTTTAGGTAAGGGCTGAATGTGGAAAGCAATGATTGAACAAATAACTGCTTTAAGGCCAGTGCTAGAAACATTTGCCAGTATAGTAATGTCAGTTGGAGGTGTGATTTTTGGCTGTATGTGTGTATTGGCAAAAGCCCTAGTGTAGACATGGTTGTACCAGGGAAAAAAAAACTTTGGCCAGTATATTCTATTTTACTTGGGGAGGGTATAACCTCTAACAATAAAAGCTTTTTTTTGCAGTGGGTAAGTTGCAACTCCAGTAGAAACTCATGCCAGAATAGTTATACTGTTGTAGTGACAAATCTTTTTCGTAGACTGGCCTTCTGAGTCTGCTGTCCTAACATTAGCAACTGTGCTCCTGTTATTGTTAATTTTAATGGCAGCAACATCTGAAGGTGATTTGAGTGCCTTAGACTTTGTGGCATTGTAATGATCTTGAATTTACAGATCTGCATTTCATTTAATCCCCATGCCTGGGAGAATTGCAAACAGAGTTTCACTGGACTCCAGCTTTTGCATAGACTTTTCTTTACAGTTCTCAAGCATTACTCAAGTAAAAAGGCCCATGTGCTTTGCAGAGGTCTAAAAGCAATTGTTTATAGTGAAGCATTTTTCTAGGTGTAACATAGTGTTCAGAACTAGGTTTTGAAGATTTCTGTAGCAATCTTTTCTTGAATATATTTGGATTATGGAGGAGATGCAGTCATGACCTTGTGGGACTGCGCAGTCTTATGTGTGATGTCATAGGTCTTTCATGTGAACTTTCCTTCTACTCACACATTAGAATGAGACAGAAGTCATTTTTCCTAATTCTGGAGCACACTGCTTCAGCCATCTTCAATACATGCAATCAGAAGGTTAAATACTCCAGGGAGACACTTCAAATATTTAAATATTCCAGGCCCCAGATTCATGTCACAAGAACATTTCAGCTATTTTGTGATCTCTCCAGAGTGCTCTCACACTAGGAGAGCAAAAACAATGCTGTCCTCAATACTGTTAGGGAGGTGACCCCTGGAGCTGTGCAGTCTGCCCCCAGTGATCAGTGCCTGCTTATGTCCCCCTGGTATCTTGTGCCAAATGGCTTATTCACAAATAAGTGAATGCCAACACTGGAATCTTGATTGCTTGGGGAGAGTTCAGCCTAATACTGCATCATTATGATATGGTACAAGCAAATGTTATGGTTGTTTTCGTTTGGTTTTTTTTTTTTTAATTTTTGCTTTAAATTACCTCTGACTTCTATGGGTATAAAATTCGACCAGTGCTGGATGCTTTGGGAAATCCTGCCCTTCAGTTGGTTTTGGTTTTGTTGGTTTTTTAATGTCCGGTGTAGAACTCAGTAATATGTGCTGGCATAACTTCTCACTGGAGCAGAACAATGATTTATTGTGCTAATTACTGACATCACAAAACCA
The DNA here is from genome assembly GCA_032173965.1 of Sitta carolinensis. Lineage (NCBI taxonomy): Eukaryota > Metazoa > Chordata > Aves > Passeriformes > Sittidae > Sitta > Sitta carolinensis. The sequence goes on from CM063287.1 coordinate 26,565,955, forward strand.
CAGTAATCTTGATCTTGGGGGGCAAAAAAATAAACTCTAAACACTAATTTAGGACCTATTCAAAAAGATAGTTTCTGTGAAGCTGGTAGGGTAAGAAAACTGAGCATGTCAAGTTTGAGAGTGTTTACCTTTCTAACACTCTTCCAATTTTTTTTTTTACAAAAAAAGGAAAATAAAAGGAAATGCTGGGGAAGGTTGGTGTTTGGCAATAGGCACAGGCATCTGCAGCTGTATTTTCAGTATTCCTGGTGTTTCAGCCTCACAGCTTATCTTTTTCTAGGCTTTGGAAGCATGAAATAAGTTAAAATCAATAGGGTTTTAGAATATTTGGGCTTTGTGGAATTTTTTTCTTTGTTGCTCTGTGACTTGGACAGCAAACATTGTGAACTGAGTAGCCTCAGTTTGTTAATCTCTCCCTTGGGTGCATCCTTTCTTAGTTCAGCAAAAACACAAACAAAAAAATCTACTGCATGTGGTCAGTGCTCAGTTTGCTTGGGCTCATGTGTCATGTTGAAACCAGAATATTTTCTCTCCAAGACAAGCACAGTCCCTTATTCTTGGTAAGAATTCTCAGTTTTCATTCTGGATTTCAGCTGTTAACCCATTGTCATTCCAGCTTTAAGAAATCAACTTTAAAAAAAATCATAGTATGTATAAAGGAAATATGTGTTTAACATTTCCTTGTTCAAATGGCTGAACTGTGTTACTTCAAATACAAAAACTCCACAAACAAATCCCTCAGGCAAGCAGAAGATCACCTAGCCAAAACCAAAACGGAGAAATTTCCTTCTCAAAAGTGCAGCTTTCAAGAAACTTTGGGTAATGAACTATGAACATGATGTTAAAATGGGAACACACTTATATCTGATTCTTCAATGTCTGCATCCCAGTGCCTTAGGTACTTTGGCTGAAAGCAAAAACATAAAAGACTGACCAAATTCTGGCATTTGCAGCTTCATTCACTGTTCAGTTGAGTTGCTTGCAACTCTCTGCCTGCAAATGACAGGGTAAGATCCAGTCTGGAGTGGGGATACGAGAGAGTTCCTCCAGAACTCTTGCTTTAACACAAACTCTCTCAGGGCAGCTGTACCCCCAGAAATCAGAAGGGAAATTAAACAAAAATAAAGGTTATTGCAAGTATGTATTCTTAGGACTCCTACCTCATGAAATTGTCATATGGCAAATTTTACCCTGTAGTGTGTCCATTACCAAGTGAGCAACAAGAAAGAGCTGGGCATAACTATGGTTTCTGGAGGAATGTTTAATTGAAAGCTTTTCTCTTCAAAATATCATCTTTCCAGAAATGCAGATGTGTATGAGAATCCTACAGGGATATTGGTATTTGGCCTCTAGGATTTTAACAGTCGTGTTCCCAAGGTTAGGTTATACAGACAGCCAAATTTTATTTGAAACTATTATACAAGGAAGATATGGAAGCTCATGGAGTATTACATTGCAAATCACATGTTAAAGAGAGACACATGGCTCTTGAGCTATAAAATGAGAAAGGAATGATATTTAAAAGATGACTTTAACCACTTGTTTTACTCATTAATCTGCAGTTCAGAAAGCATTATTTGCAGGGAAAAAAAATGCTATTATGGGATGGTTTCTGAAAAGAACACAAATATTTCAGGCACTTTCACTGCGAACATAACTGTGTAACAATAGCAAAACAAATACTGGTGGTGAATAACGTTTCTATGAGTGAATGTGTTGAACAGCTGCCACTTTCCACCCTTGAGACTTCTGCGTATCTGTGTTGGATGAAGTGATTCCTGTAGCAGATTTGTAATACACTTTGGGTTGCAGTGCGGTTAAAGGCAAGTGCTGAATTGTGGTACTGCACCTTAATGTAGATTTCATTAAATCAAGGGGGAATTCTGCTATTAGCATGACAGAACTGCTGATTATCAACAACACAAAAAAGGTCTGAATATTCCCCATTGCAAGACTCCTGACCCTGTGCAATGCCATCACCACGAGGTGCTGTTCTCTGCCACCCAAACTCTCCCACCCATGGGAACTTCCTTTCTGCCAAATGCTCACTGGGAAACACACTGTCCTGTCTCTCTCCATGTCCCTGTTGACAGTGTTGTCCTTACCTGCACCTTCTGAAACTACATGAGGCATTCTCAGATATTCACAGTCCTTCTGAGACTGTTGCTTCTTACCAGGTTTTTATAAAGAAGACATCGTCGTACCTTTGAAATTAGCACTCAGAAGTTTATCAGGAGAATGTGACTCAGATGTTGCCAACTGTGTCAGCTCATGGTCTGGATATTTTGTTATGAGTGGGTTAAGTTCTGGTAGCTAGAGAAGCAAGCAAGCAGCTGAACCTGGTAGATACTCATTTCCAAAATCGTATTGGAGGGTCTGATATTTTGGAGAATACAGAAATTCACCTAGATGGTTAATTACAGCCTGGGACCAGTTAAATAAGGGGATGTCACTGCCTTCAAGGTAACTGTAGCCATGGTTTTGGCCCATTCCTGATGTACTTGAGTGAATCCCAGCGTGAGACACCCCATGGCATTACAGTCAGGGTGTGGGCCAGGACTCTGTCTCCCAGCTCAGCAGGAATTCTGCTGCATGAAGTCCTTCTGTTAATGGCAGTCCAGCCTCCTGGCTCGTGGGCTCTCAGTGTGCATGTCTGTACTCACGCTTTGGGTGAGTGATTATTACCTGAAAGACCCAGCAGCAACTTGTTGGCTGCCAGATGGGAGGGCTGGCAGTTGTTCCTGCTGCAATAATCTCTCTTTGTTCTTCAGGATGGTGCCACAGCAGACCACAAAGTTGCTGAGGGGTTGCGTGGGCTTCTTACCCTTCTAGGTACGGTGGCATAACAGCTGCCTCTTGGGTCTGAAGCTTGCCTCTTTGTTAAAAATAAAATCTGCTTAAGTGTCACCTTCTTTGAAAGAATTCATCGGAGTTCAAAGTAAATTATCTCAGGGATGATGATAATCATTGGCCTTTAATTGAACTGTGGGGCTTCAAATGTAGAAACCAGTTCATGGTTAATCATTTAAGTTCATCAGAAATAAGATTCAAGTCGGGGCAATTAGACAATTGCTTCATTACTCAAACTGTCTAATGATGTTTCACTGATCTTTCACAAATGATAATACAGTAGATGAACTGTGCAGTTTAAATTATTCCAGTTTTAGAGAGTTGAACAGTGACTTACCAAAACTGTTAATGGAAGTTATTCAAGATGTGCTGTCTAAATCCTTTCCAATTAGTGTTGAGGTCTTGAAGGGCCAGTCTTAGCTTTTTATTAATATGTTCAGTTTATTAATGTATTTTTTTTATATATGCATAGTGTGACTGGTACATCTCAAGATGTTGCATAATTATTATCCTTTTAATTTGTTTTACTTGGGTTTTACTCCTTAGTCTTGCTTAAAATTCAGAAATATTTCATAGCTTAATAACTTAATAACTCATTAGAAAACTGTGACATGTACTGGAGGTTACCTCAAAGGCTATCCATATTTAACAGTAAACTTGAGATAATTCATTGACAGTATGACTGTCATTGACCACTTTAAATATTTCAGGTTGTGTTTTGACCTTTTGTCTTACATTTAAACCATATGAAGAAGCTGAAACAGATTGTGTACAAAATTGGAATCTTCGCCAGATGATTATGGCATTAGGAAACAAAAAGAAATTACTATCTTGGCTGATAATAGTACTACATAGATATAGTTTATTAAATATACACTTTTATAATATTTTTACTTGACTGTGTTTTAAATATGAGTCTTCCCCTTCTTTATTAAAAATCCCTTATAAAAAGATCTTCTGCTTCTAGTTTTGGACCAATGTCTGCGGCCTAAAAATTATTGCCTAAATATGATATAGATACAAATGAGGTTTTTGGAAAACAGGAGTTATAAAAAATTATAATAATTATTTTCTGATCTTTCATGCTTTTAGTTTGTCATGTATAAAAAAGGTCTTATTTTGGATCCTTGTATTGATGTTCTCTTGGGAAGCTCTTTGCTGGGATCTAGTGTACAGAAGCAAGAGTTGAGGAGAAATTGCATCCTAGTCACAAAACTCTTCTAAATCAGAAGATTTAGAATGCCTGTTTGGTTTTGATGGGCTTCTCTTGAAGGATCTCACATGGCTGGGTGGGTCAACTTTCCTGTGAAAATGCAGCATGTCCTTAGTCTCTGACTTTTCACACTCTTGTCAGATCATCTACTGCTGACTGTTGAGGTTTCTCATGAGTGAACAAAACTGTTGGTGGATACACAAAGTTTCTCTAGGTTGGCTGTGTGAGAGATTATTTCCCATTCTCTCCCTGTTGGAATCCATGAAAAATTTTATTTCACTCAGTTCAGATGCAGTTCTGGAGACAGAATAAGCCTGTTTTAATTAGTTTATGTCATAAAATGTAAGCTGTCATACTGCATTTACAAGGATTCCACAGATTCCCACTACCATCCTGTTTTGATTTAAATTGGTAATTATATTTATGTGAAAAGGCACAGTGATAAGCTACCCATGCAAAAGGCTAATGATGAAGAGGGTTGGAAGGAAGATGGGAAAGTATTTCATTCCCTGGCAAGGCTTCTGTATTCTTGACCTTTGTACAGACCATCAGCCTTGAATCTCTCTGTTACAAACCCTTCCTTCCCTTTGGCGTAACTTGCCGTCTCAAAGGATCATTAGGTTGAACAGTGACTCCAGAACAGTTTCTGATGTGCTTCTCATGCAGCACAACTATCCTTCACACTAGGCTGGAGGTAACTTTGAAGGATGTGGCTTTGTTTTCAGCTGTATGATACCTGCAAAGAAAACTAGCCTGTTACTGCAATATTTTAATACAGGGAAGGCAGCTTCATCCAAGTTCTTCAGTTCCTCACCTGCTGACCTGGTGACCCACAACCACATAATCCACAGTGTTTCTGAGCTGACAGTCTGATGATAAATGTTTATTGTCCATGAGATGTTTTGAGACTGGGCAGTGATCTCTAGGCCCCAAATGTTGCAACTTTTCTACGTAGTTTGTTATTTTTGAGACTTCCCCAGAACAGATGATGTATATCTAGCCACATATATGTGCATGTATTCTTTGTCGTGCTCACTTTTCTCTCTGAAGGCTTTTACCTTGCATGAAAATATTTCAAATCTTCCTTCACCTTTGAAGTCAATTAACTAATTTGTTCCCAGCTGGGTTGTTCATCTCCCTGGTGCCTCCCATTCCAGGATCTGCACGTGTCCTGCTGTCCCTCCTTGCAGTGCTGACCACTGGCCAGGAATGCCCTCACTCCTTTTTCCATGCAATGCCAGAAGCCTTTGGGGAATGTTACTGCCCTGGAAAGGAAACTGAAGAACCACTTCAGGTTTTGTAACTCGTGATAGCTGAAAAGCTCAAGGCTACCCCTGAGTTTAGGTTTCCAGTGCCATTGTTTCTCTGGTGAAGGCCAGAGCGTGACAGGTACTCAGCATCATGTGCATGTGTCTGGGGTCTGGTCATGTTGTGTAATGGCAAGTTCTTACTGTAGTGAAATTTGAGACATCTCAATGGGAAATGCTGGGGCCCCTTAATTCTGCAGTACATGGTTCTCAAAGGCCTTTGTGGACCCATTTAACATGTTTAGCATTAAGTGGTTTTTCTCTTACCACCTGTAGTTTGCTTCACATTCCTCTCACCTTTTCTCACTGCTACGCTAGTGCCAAGCTGTTTCCAGAACTGATCTGCTCTCAAAGACATTTTCTGTTAGGTTTTATTCTGAATAAGTACAAGAAAGGACTTTATTTTTTGCAAATTAAAAGCATATCCTGCATTTGTCCTTCAAATGAAATCTGGCTTCCTTTTAGGCAACAAATAGTAAGTAATGAATTAAAAGCTGAAGGTACAGTGCTTCTAATTTCTGCAAGACTGAAGATCTTGTTAAATGAAGAATTTCTACTACAATTAACAAAGCTTTACTTAGGGAAAGATAGGGGGAAGCACTCTATTTTTTTATGTAATATATAACATAGCCCAAAGCTGTCCTTAAAAACTAGAGCAAAAGTGGCACTCAACTTTCCCTGACTGCTGAAGCAGTCCAAGATTTCGGGCTGGCTGTGAAGCTTTTCATCTATTTTTGCTTTAACTTGGAGTTGTTTTCTAACCATTTCTTAAGTAAGCACAGTTTAATCAGTTAACAGACTGATTTAGAGGCTGAATTCCAGTATTCTTGCTCTGTGAATGGTTCCATTGGCTTAATTGACTCTTTGGAAAATATGGAAGTATTCAGAGTAAAAGTGATGGGAAGTATTCAGAGTAAAACTTGAGTTTAGTTGGTTGTATGTAGCAGCCAGCTGAAATACAGCTTCTTGTAAATATGAAAACAATGGTGCTGTTCATAGTTCCACCCTCAAGAGATACAGTCACTAATATAATGACAATTAAAAAGTTTTATTGATGCATATATTTCTTAGCCATTGCACATCATGAACTACTCTTAAGAAACCAGAGGATTCTTTGTTTAGCAGCTAGTCAGCTAACACTCTAAGAAATCTTTCATGAAATTTATGTAATTCATGCATGGAAAAAATTTTATTTCCCAATATGAAATGACAAGTGCATGAGGTGAGGATGGAATGCCCTGCCAGTTTTATAAACAGACAAGCCTAGGTGCAACAAACTTCTCAACTCCTTAGGAGCTGTACTGTGTGTTGATCCACATCAGGTTCTCTAAAGAGTAATTCAAGCAGATTTTGAGGCATCCCAGAAAGGAGGTAGAAACACTTTTCACATGCAGGGTAACTGCTCTGATTCTTTTTGTTTAATGAAGAAAGTGTTCATTTCAGTTGTCGCGACAGAAAACAATGAATATTCTTAAAAGCTTTTAGAAAAAAGTTCTCCAAAGTTGCCATGTTAATTACTTTAGGTATTTTTCAGTTTAATGGTAGCTAAATATGGTGCTTACACAGGGTTAAATTAATCAACAGCTTCCTAATTAAAACAAATATCTTCTCCCAGAGATTTAAAATGTGGATTTTTTTTTTTTTTTTTTTTTTTTTTTTTTTTTTTTTTTTTTTGTTATTATTAAACAGACAAAATGCTTTTGTCAGTTAAGGCAAGAAATGGATTGTTGAACCCAGGAACCTCCTGCATACTATTCCTGCATACATTAGCATTAACTATTTTGCCTTCCAGACAATAAATTATGAAAAGGCTCTTTAAAGTGGGGAAAGGATGGTGGAAGCCAGTGAGATGGTGTTTAACACATTTGCTTGTAGTGTTTGCAGCCTCTCTTCAGACCTGCGGTGGTTTGTGGATAGAGTTTTCTGTTCCCACCTGAATTTCAGTTTAGGAAAGCCCAGCACAATGGCTTTGCTTTGGTCATGGACTTAGAAGCTCAAGCTGGATATTACAGCAGAGCTGTGGGAGAAAAGCTTTCCTTTGCTGGCCTGCACTTTCAGGAGGTTTAAAACTCTCCAGATTCTCAACTTCTCTTTTTTGAAATTATCAAATGCACTTTGTTGGGTTGACTTTGATATGGACTATATGCCAATGTCATGAAAACTCATCCTTGAGAAATACACAACCCTTCTGACCCTTCCTGTCTCCCAGTCATGTCCTCTTGGAAAGCTAACTTCCACCACTCTAGGAGATTTGCTACCGCTGTTAATGATCTGTGCAGCTTTGGTAAACAGCAGATAAAATTGACCACTCCAATTGTTACTGAGAACAGAGCTAAATTTACAGATTAGTAGTATTCATGTGGTTTAAATGTGGTAACGTTATCCTGCATAGGCTTGATATGGAAAATGGGAAGTTGGTACATTTTCATGTGCAAACCCCAGAGTCTGCTTTGAATGTTTATCTAAAATATGTCTGTAAACTATGAAACTCCATTTCAACCACATAATTTCCTTTTAGTACACTTGCCCATCAGCTGTTAAACGTCAAACAAATATTAGGAGCTTCAGCAATGGGTCCATTTTATGAGTATATAGTAAACTTTTTCATCCTAGTAAAGTTTATTTAGTTATCATAAGCTGATAACATTCTAATGCATGAAGAAAGCATGTTTTCTTTCTTCTGAATCAGACAGTGTTCCCCTGATAACTATCCTAACGTAAAATATAATGAAGTTGGCTTTAGTTTTACAAGCACTAGCATCATGTCATATGCTGGCAAAGTTTCTAAAATAACTGGGTATATACATTACTTTGATATTAAAAGAGAACAGGGAGATTATAAGGAGGTATTTAATGAAACATGAGAAAAATAAGGCTTCTAGATGATACTGGGAGAAGTGTTCTCTGTTAAAAAGAAATAGTGAATTTGAGAAGGAAAATCCACAGAAGTCAGCAGGGCTCTGAAGCTTTTTGTCTCAACTCTATTTAAATTTAGTGAAAGTGAGTATTCTTTCTGCAAGGCTTTGAATCATTCTCTAACTTTCCATTGCAGAAATCCTTTCTGTCACCCTAGGTAAAAATCAAACCCATCAGTAACTCCAGTTACTGAATCCTATAGGGTTTTTCCACAGGAGTGATTAAAAACACTCATCTTTTAACTTTCTGCCATAAATCCTAAAGAGCTGTGGGAGAAAAGTAGGTTGTAGAGAAGTGGGAAAAATCCGTTCTGGGCGAGAGCAACTTGCCCAACGTCCCATGTACGTCCTGAGTGAGGAATTTCAGATGAGTGTTTGCCTCATCCCTGCTCTGTGAGCTCTGTCCACGGGATGATGCTGTCACTGAGAGGGGAAGCGTGTTGCATTTCTGAGTAGCCTGGAATGGGGCCATGCACCGACGTGTTCATCTGGTGTTTACACGGGCTCTGTTTGCGTAACCGAAGGAATGGAGGCTGTGTAAACAATTCCCATCGATTATGACAGCTCATGCCAGCTCAGCAGTATTACATTCAGTACTTAAATATTTCAGGCTTATATCTATTTGTTTTCCTACTGTAATGGAGTGTTTATTAATAAGATTTAGTATGTAAATATGCTTCTCCAGTGCTCAGTGCTAAAGATGCTTTCCTTTTGGTGGGATTTTTGTTTCGTTCCAGTAATATGAGTTAAAGAGCCATTGATGGCACAATGTAGGGCTAATTCAAGCATCACTGCTGCCTGAGTAATTTTAAAAAAAGTATTAATTAATTCAGTGTCTCAGTGGAAGGTGATGACACAATTATTGTAACAGGCCTGTGAAGGGATGGTCATTGTCAAAACCACGGTGACTTTGACATGCAGATACAGATACAAAGAGAGGATCTGCAATCACTTCCGATGGGCTGGTTGTCAAGCTGACATTTCCCCTGGCTTAGTCAACAGCCTGTTTCTTAAGCTGTGTCACACCCGCCCCAGTTTAGGTTCAACAATGCTATCTCTCCATTCTAGCAGCTGTTTTGGTATTGTCATTTCTCTGAAGAACACTTTAGATGATGTATCACATACTTGCCTGAGGAGTTTTTCCAGCTAGCTTCTCTCACTCGAAGGGAGCCTTTGGTGAATCTGTTGCCATGTTTTGTTTGAGAAGGTGTTGAAACTCATTGTAGTTGGCATCAGCCCCAGTCAAGGTCAGTGCCAAGCTTGGTGCTGGTGCCAGTGGTCTGTTGTGCCTGGCATGGTTACACTGCTCCTCCGAAGGACATTAGCTTAGTCAACAATAGCATGTTTCCATCACCATTGCTACATTAACACTGGAAGTTTTGCTGGAAAAGTAATGTTGGCAGGGTTTGCTTTGGTTTTGTCTTTCTTGTTCCTAGCCATCATAGCAATGCCAGAAAAAGACTGATGGAGGCTGAGCACTAGCACTCAGCATTAGCCTGTGAATGCAGCTGATCAGTCCTTCACCCTGAGCAACATCAGGTTGTGCCCAGAGTCCCAGGGAGAGAAACCATAGCGCTGTTCTGTGGCTGTGAAAACTGCAGATCTAAGCTGGGAGCAATTTCCTGCTCTCACCTCTTCTGAGCAGAGCAAACTTGAGGGGTCCAATGTAAACTCTGCTGCCTTGTTCTTGTTCTGTGACTCCTCTTCCCAAATGCTGCAAATAGCAGCAGGGCACTCTTGCTGTGAAAAGCTGAAGGTGGTTCTTAAACCACTGCTCTTTTAGCAGTTCCACTCAAGCTGGACTTGGTCCATGTCCTTTCCAGCCTGTCTCTCACTGAAGTATAGATTCATATTCAGAACTTAATAACTGATTTCATCAACGTGATTTGTTCTCAATTTTATACTTGCTCAGTGGCAGTGAAGTCAGGGGAATTAACCGTGGGGAAAACAGCAGTAGTAAAGAGTAGGGCTGGTGTTTGAATGCCCTGACCCTTTCCCCTTCTCTTTTCATGTGGCTGGGAATTGTTTTCACTATGCAAGAGCATTAAGGTAAAAGCTCATGAGGCTGTGTGTTGATATGATACAGTACTTGGGGAACTGTCCTGCAGTACCATAACCCAGTTGGGTTTCAGGTTTATAGTTCAGGAATTCCTTCCCTTCGTGGTTTTAAGAACCTTACAGTTATCTATCTTTCTGTGGCTTTTCTAGACTTTGATTGACTATGCTAATATTGCAGTACAAATTAAATTCTGCTTCCATTGATTTTTCCTAGATCTCATGTGCTGATTTCCTGCACAGGTTATGAAATGTCACGACTCAGGAGTACCAGTTATTAGTTTCTTCATTCAAGGGGTAGTTTTAATGTTCTAGAAGAACCCATTTCTTAACTTAATGATAGTATTTTTAGGCTGTTGTAGCATTTACCTAGTTACTTTCTGTTCTCTGCTCTTTGAACATATCTAGTTACACGGCATTGTTGCAAATATACTTCTATAATCTAAGAAAAGTAAACACTTATGATTTCATGGATGGTTTCAACTTTTTTCTTCTTGTGTTTAGTCCTAATTATAGAACATACCTAGTGACACTTCACTATTGGCAAAGCTTCCATAGATTCAAAAGTTTTGTAAGGTCCATGAAATATGCCGCTAGGAAAATATTTTATGCATGTCAATATGTTTAAGATTCCTTTACTGACATTGTTCTTTCAAAAGGTTTTATCTGGCAGTACCATTCACTTTGGTTAACTGTAGACATTTAAACCCTGGTCATACAAAGCACATTTGCCACTCCTGTGTTTTAGGGGTTTGTTTCCAAGTGTGGGGTTCATAAATCAGCTAAGTATAGAAGCCAGGTTAAGGAGAGGCTGTTTTCCACCTCTTCTACCAAAGTTGCAATTCTCTATCTAAAGAAGGGGTTACATTCCACCTATATGTCACATGTATAGGTGCTGAATGTTTTCCAGGGGTCTAGACTAAGTTACCTTTGAGATGTCAAACATGATTTCTCCCTTCACCTCCCCCTGCCCAAGGCTGGTACACAGATCAGGGTAGCCTGTTCTGCCCACTTTCTCAGGCTGTGACTAGGCCTGGCTTTGAAGGGCAGGAGACAGACTTCAAGATGATCCTGTTTCATCTTCTAATTATTTTTTCTTCTTGGAAATTGCTGTTTTGCCCTGTGTCCCAGCTCACTTCACAAAGAAAGCCAGTTTTATTCATGCATTGTATTGGCTTTGCTGGCACACTGAATTAAGCTACGTAGCTGAAGCAGCTTCCACTCATGGCTGTTCATCTGCTTTTCTTTGGGCAGTCAGTGTGTGAGAGCTGAATGGGATGTGCATTTGTTCCTACACCACTGTTTATACTCTGCTGTATTAATGTAGCCTGACTTTGGTTTAATTTACGGTATGGTACTGGGTTGTAAACTGCAGCTGTTCACAAATAGATTCATTTCCCATTCAGGCACCTCTCCAGTGAAGGAAGTATCCTCCAGAAGCCCAGCAGGACACAGATTCAGTCAGTCCAGTCTGAAGCCTCCTGTGTCAGCACTCTCTGTCCATCCCCATCCTCGTGGGGACTGGGTTTTGCCGTCCACTCAGAAGGTCAATCAATAAAACCTTGGGCTGGAGCTCACACTAGACCATAAGATAAATAAGTGCTTGTGAGTTATGGCCTCACATGGAGGCAGTCTTCAGTAGCTTTTCCTTATTTTAGTGGATAGGGTAACTCAGTAGAATAGAGCTTTTGGTCATTTACAGTCAAACCAATTACTCCATTTAGGAGAGAAGGCATTACATCTACACAGTAGCTTCTCTTCAGTGAAAAAGTCATTGCTATTTAGATGTTATCTAGATTTCCTGCATGAGAGTTGGAACAGAGCCAAACATTACATGACTCCAGAAAAAAATATTGCTTAAAATTTTGCTTGGCTCATGAGAGGATGATTTACTTTTTACGAGGTGACAAGGAAAAGGGAGGAACTATGTGACAGAGGAAGAGACACAAATTTTTGTATTGGGAGTATCTGAGGAAAGTCTTACAGGAGAGGTTTTTGAGTTATTACTTTTTTATTCTGAAGTGCATTTCAGTATGTTTCCATATTTATCAAACTGTGCTAAAGGAACGTCAATATGTACATGAATATAGTGATGCTAGGTTGTATCTAGCAGCTCTGTAAAATCTACAAATTACCCTTGAAATTTTAGGTGTGCTGTGTTTCTACACCTGACTGCCATGTCCATTTTGAACACTGGGCTGATTTGCTTTCTCCATTGTTGTCTCATCTCCATTTGGGATTGAGATTCTCTGGGAAGGGAGAAGGTGCTAACTACAAACTGAGTGACAAGTTGGCTCCTTTTCAAAAGATGCTTCATAGGATGGGAGCAGCTTTTGAAATCCCACTCATTTTGGCTTCTTGACACAGGCTTGGGGTCTGCAATGATGAAATGTCCCCTGAGATAGAACAAAAGCCCAGTTGTTTTAGCACAACCCTTTAAAATATAGTTTTGGAAAATGTGCAGAGAGCTTGGACAGGGGAGAACAAGCAAGGCAATCTTTCCTAAGAGAGGTTGCTTTTTTACTGAAAGTGACCCCAAAAGAAAGAGGCTTCCTGCATAAGAGAAGAATCCATGATTCCATGAGTTTTGTGGAGAAGGAGTGTGTGCAGTCCCATCTTAGAAAAATCCAGTCTAAGCCTAGGGAGCAGCACAGCACAGTGCATCACTGACATGCCAAAGGTTGTCCCCATTCCTGCATCTGTCCCCGTGCGTTTCTTGTGCATTTGCAGTGATAGTGCAAATCAAACACAAAAAACATGGGTGCATTTGCTGTAGGTCTTCCTATGGCCCTGAAGAGTGAAGCACAAACTGCTTCATGAACTGCTGATCATCTGGGAGTTCTGGGCACTGGGGAGCACTGAGGGTGATCTCGTATCCCCATGGTGGCCCAGGGCCAGGAGACCCCATGCCTTAAGGTCCTGTGAGGAGCACACTGGGCACAGGGTTTCCAGATGGGAGGAACCACAGTCTGACAATCTATTGTAGCTTAATCTGCAAGATTAAAAGTAATATGCACTTGTAATGCAGAGTGGAAATCATCAGAATTATTCTTACTTGTGATATGTGCAAACCTCTGTTATAAAGTACCAATTGTAGTTAATTTCTTTATTTTGCTTTAAATACCATTAATGGCCAACAGAAAGCTGGATTGTGCCATGTAGCAATAAAACACCAGACTGTAATATGTAATCTGGCTGGACTTCATTCTCTTTCTCTCCACTATATGAAAAGTGTTTTCTACTACTTTTTTTTTTTCTCTGGTTTTTGAAGTGGAGGTGACAATTCTCACAGGGTATTGGGAGATATTTAATTTGAAATCTGTAAATGAAAGGTATCTTTGGGTACTTCAGTTGTCATTAGTAGCACATCACTTCTGTATGAGATGATTAAAAGCAAGTCAAGCTTTCAAATACATATAATTTAAAAATAGACACATTTTTAGAATACCAGCCATTTTTCTAGGTCATAGGAAGGCAGAATGTTTCAGGTGATGTTAGCAAGTTCAGAAATACCTTATCTTAGAGGGAAGATTCAAAAGGTACCACTTTTTGCCTATTGTTTTAGCAGAAGCTAGCAAGAACAGTGTTTGATAAAGAAAACTGTTTCATATTGGGGTAGTTCTCATAAAAAGCAGCCTCTAAGAAATCCTAAGTAAAAGTTCAATTTTTGTTTTCAGTTAAATCAGATGGAATGGCCTGTCATGGGAAAATAACAGACATTCTGAGACCCTCAAGTTGTGGAGGGCAGTTATTCCTCCCTTGAATTTTAGAGGATGTAGCTAGATAAAAGTAACAGTCTCCAGTGAGTTTCTTGGAGTTCTATAGATTGAGCTCTTCTGTAATCCAGGACAATTCTGAATTTTCACTACTTTGTTTCAGGAAATCAAACCAGAGCAGTGACTATAAAAATACTTTTACATTCCATTCTAGTAGCTTTTTCAGAAAAGGTTCTTGTTTGCAATCACAAAGTCCAGAGGAGCCCTATAATTTGGAGAAATGGATAATTATGATTGTCTGATAGCAGATCCTGTGTTTTTAATTCTTAATGTATGGGGTTTTACCTTAAAACTTTTATCACTGCTGTTGTGAAAATTTCATGGCTTAGGAACTGCTCACAAACCCATTTTTTATTTGCTTTTTTTGTGGCCAAAAAAGGGGTGGAAAACTGGTGATTTTGTACATATTTTTATAATGAAAGCTAAGTGAAAAATGCTATGTATTTTTCCAACTAGGAAATTCGTGTTCCTTTGTGGTTGCTATTTACAAGTTGCCATTCATTTTGGTGGTCCATGCATGGTTTACTCTTGGTTTTAAGCTTCAGTGTTTACCTTCATGATGGGCAAAAGCAAGTGGAAAGTATTGCATTGAGCCAGTAACTATCCAAACAGCAAAAAATGTAAGCCACTGACATACTCTGAATAGTCAGAACCACAAAGGCAGGTAAAAGCCAGTTAAAATTTGACACTTGGCCACATGGTGAATTTTTGAGTACCCCAGCTGTCTGAGGTGTGAGAACATCTGTGATTGTCAACAGTTCATTAGAAAATTACTGGCAATAAAAAAATGCCAGCCCCCCTTCTTCCCAAAAGCAATTTGGGTCCTGATGGTCTGCCCGTCCTCAGTATCGTTTTACTCCATTCACACAGAGACAGATTTTGCAACAAATTTTTCTTCTGTGTGTCCCTGGTGGTTCAGTGATCTAACATCATTATTCACTCCTTACTTATACCAGATTTGAATATACCATTGTTTCTTGGACAATAAAAACATCATTTGCCTAGCAGTCATCACATACATTAAATCTTTGCCTTATGTGTACTGCATTCCTGTGTCCTATTCCTTGGACAGAGCCTGGGTAAATTCCTTTGGCTCGAGTTTTGACATGATGGCTGTAAAAACAGAGAAAGCTTCCATTAATAACTGGTCAGAGCACTCAGCTAATACTTTATCAGAACCCCTTGCAGTATTTGGGTGATAGCGATCTCTAGTGTGGGACTGCCTGGCAGTTTGTACATTAGAGCAAAAATAGGCTGTAGTCAGGAGCAATCAACCTTTTATATGCTTACAGAAACAAGAAAAAGGATGGCATGCCTGATCAGACCTGTCTGTGCAGGGGACTTAAAACAGGCTGTAAGTCTGGCTGTAGGATCTTCTTGAGATTTGCAGGTCTGTGCTGCTTGGATTCTTCTCTTTGAGTATTTGGCTTCCTGCAACAGGATTTCCATTACTAACATTGTCTCTGTGCCACATAGCAGTGGGGGTTGGAGAACTACTATTTAGTGTTTCTTTCTCACATGTTTTTGCAGCTCCCCCTTATTTCTTTTCTTGTATTTGGCTATAGACCTGAGGATGAGATCACACATGTATAGAATGAGAGCTGTTGAAGCACATTACTCTGCCGTATTTGGTGCCAGCATTTGGAAGTGCCAAATTGCTTTTTGAGTTTGCAGTATCACATGTTGGAGACGTCACAGGCTACTACTATTCATTGATATTTACTCCTTTCAGCACTTGTGTAATACCCTTTTTGCTACAGGATGCTGATGCACTGACCTATGGTATAAAAACAATATAGTGCTTCTGATCCAGTGGTTCTGAGTTTGTAGACTTCTCTTTTAGACATTTGAAATGAGCCAGTTATAAAAAAGAGATAGTTTAACCATGACACTTGTTCATTGTTTTTGTCCTCAGCAGTTCTGTATAGACTCTCTTCATAATTAAGGGTCTTACTGAGTAAAGAAGATTCCCAGCAGTCACCCTGGAACTGGATTAACAGCACAAGAAACTCCGCCTTGCTAACCACATGTTCAGTCCCTTTCTGTCTTCCCATGTACAAGCCCTTCTTCAATTTCTTTAAATGAATTGCTGTAATTTGGCTCTGTAGACTTGAAGAAATTGAGCCAGGCTTTATTTAGAAGCATAGTGGTGCATGGAGTCTCCATCTGAAATTAGGGCCATGTTGTACAAATTACTGTATAAACACAAATTAAGAGAAATTCTCTGCCTGATGAGTTAATAATCTTGGTTGTCAAGGCAAAGAACAGGAGAAGGAAGTAGTGTTGTCTTTGCAATGTGCTGCAGATGCACAGACTGTAGCCTGCTAAAGGTAGTGCAGGGGATACGTTACGACATTTAGAAGTGAACCTGCATTTCTTGTATCTGAATATTCTACCTTAATTACAAGACTAACTTCTGCCTTGTCACTCATTACAAACTCTACAATCATTTGTGGTTGGTACTGTGCCAGGCTACATATGGCCATAAAGACAATGTAGCTAATGTTAAACAGGACTGCATTTCTCTTTACCTGCAGATCTGTGAAAATAAGTAAATTTTGTCTTCCTGAATTACAAACAGCATCCTTTCCAAGACTGTATAAAAGAAGGGTACATTTTACTACATCTATGTTTTAAAGCTGATGCCTGGTTCAGCATGTCCCAGCAGTCTCCATTCATTTCTCAATCTTTGTGATAATGGTATAAATATCTTTGCACAAGCCATGCTGCACAACTTGGTTGTATTCATTGTCTTTTGGGAAAAGTTTTTTCTTTCTTTAGGCTCAACTGAATCTGCCATTTTCATGTAATGCGATTTATTTTTTTGAGTATCCTCTTTAGTGGATATCTTGGATGTGAAGAAATGGCTAGCAGACTCAGTAGGTGTAGGATATTGGCAGATGTACCCCACGGAATAGAGCTGTGGTGTATAAGATATTACCATCTCTTTGCTGTCCATCCCATCCATCTGCCTGAAGCTGCCAACCCTACAGCAAACCACACAGAATCGAATGGGAGGGGGTTTGTTTCAGTCATTTCAGTGCAAAGAACAGTGCCTTAAATCATGCTTAACCTTTGTTGGTGAAATAAGCTGAACAGCCAACTTTGCACTGAGCGAACTGTGCTGTGGCATCAGCTCTGCTGAGGGGACAGAAATGTTGTGCAAAGGGGAAGCACCCAAGAGCTGGCACAGAGCATCCTGAAGGCAGCTGAGAGAGACCTGTGGTCAGCCCTCAGAGCACCCCCAGAAGGAAGAGCTGTGTGAAAGCTCCACGTCAACATCACAGCCCCACTCATGGCCATGATTAAATCACAGCTCACCTGGGTTCTTAGGGACCACATCAGAGCTTGTCCTCTCTGGCACCACGTGGATTCCAGCTGGATCACTGACAGCGGGCGGGAGGGGAAAGTCTGGAGTGTGGATGAGCCCTGTGTGTATGGGGATGAGGGCAGCAGGCTGAATTTCCACCCTGGAAACTTCATCAGGGGTCAGGGAACCCCACTCTGATAACCAGCACAGCTCCTCCTCCTCCTCCTGGGGCCATTGGAAGGTCACAGTGGGGGATGTTTTATTAGGGAGCTCTTGCCATCATCCCATGGTTTTGGACACAAAATCGATCTCAGAAGCTGTGCACCTCTTGTGCTGTGATTTCTGTCTTAATGGTATAATGAATAAGGTGAGGTCTCCTGAGATTGGGATGATTTCCTGTAATAGCAATATTCTAAAATGTTTATTTTTTTCTGTGAGATCTGTGGGATTTGAAGGCCAGAAAAGACTGTTGATGGGTTTTGTATACTATTGATATAATTTATAAATTGATACCTTTTGGAAAAAAATCTAATTTCCATATTTAGGGAGGTTTTATCATGAAAAATAATGACAGTATGAAGGTGGCTCTTTAAATACCTCACAAAAGGACACAATAGTGCTTGCCATGCTTGGGCAATGTATTTTTTTTACTTTGTTGGTAACAGTGGGGATAGGAAGAGGAAATTGGAGAGACATTAAAAAATGTCAATTCTAGTTCAAAAGTTACACAAGCAAACACTCTTGACCAAGGTGTTGAATTATAAAGTTTGATATTCCATAAAGCTAAATAGTCGGAAGTAATGCTGCCAATAACAGACATTCATTTATTTACTCAAGGTGCCCATTGTTAGCACTAATAATACATTTCAACATATTGAAATTGCAAGATAATTCTTTTGTGACTTTTATGCTGGATGATATTGTTATTTAAATGAACCTGCATACCACACTGTAATGAAGAAATGCATGTTTTGCTTAGCAGTTATCAACCAGCATTCCAGCAAAATGAGAATTTTTACCTGCATTCATTCTGAGGCGAAGCTGGGGGTCACTGTTTTCAATATGGACCTTTTAAAATCCTTTCAGCAGTGAATAATTATAAGCCACAGCCTCTGAAATTACCTGTTTTCACTGTAGGGAAGAAGAAACTTTTATCTTTTGTAATGAAGCACACTTGCTCATTCAAACTTTGTAAGACTTCCTTATAATGGGAGTTGCATTGGGCTGATTTTGTATTAGGTGAAGTAGTAAAAGAAATGGATTTTTAAATATACGGATACCCTTGTTTATTCAATTTTAACTTTCTTGAATTTTGGATCCACCTTGTCCAATAATGCAGATGGAAAAAATGTGTTGAGCTCTTGTGTAAATAACCTTATCTGTACAAATTGCTGTTTACTAAAACAAATGTTATTTCATTTGCAGTTTCAAATTAATTTTGCACTTTCATTTGAAGATTGGGGTTTGAAACTGTTTTGGTCATGCTCATTTTTCTATATTAAATTTTAGAAAAAGATTTTCTTTTTTATAGTTCAAAACTGTGCAGAAGATAGGGAATGGAAATATGGCTTGCAGCAATGGGCTTTGGACTTCTTGCTTTGTTCTTAAAAACAAACAGGTTGGCAGTATTCATTGGTGTAAACTGACAGAAAAGTCATTATCTGGGGAGTAATTTTTAAAAAATTATATACAATAATTTGTTAATTATTGCCAGAAAAAAAGCATGCAGATTTACTTCTGAAAATGTGTGTTTCGGTTAATGAAAAACATTACCCTGAAGCCTCTGTGTGGGATTTTTTCCACTTGTAAAAGTTTGGGGGTTTTTAAAAGGAAGAAATCAATCCCATACTTTCCTAAATGGGATTTCTAGGCAAGGGCAAATTCAAGTCTCACCCTCAGACAACAAGCAAGCACAAAGTTAAAGGTTGGGATTTTTGCTTTTGAATGCTGCATATATTTTTTATGAGTAAAAATATTAAATTATTTTTAAACTAAATGACAGATTAAAAATTGGGTTGATTGTTTTAATCAAAGATGTTTTCCTATACTTTGAATGACTCAAAGGCTTGATCCAGCCACTCAGAGGAAGTCTTCTTCCCTGCCTCTTACGGCACCAACCCACTTCTGTTAGCATCACTCAAAAACCACTTAATGTGTAAAATAACATCCAGCTTTTTAAATAAGATAATTTCAGAGTAGCTAAAATTTTTAATCCTGCCTGTGAAGCTGTTGAGACTGGATGATGCTCTATTATTTGTCCAACAGGGTGGGAGGGGAGGCAGTGGAAATAGCAGCCTTGCAGAGATAGATGAAGTTGGTATTGAAGTAAAGCTTTATTAACTCCCTGCTCATGGTAGCTGTGTTAATGGATGGGTAACCAGGTAGTTTGTAGCTGTATATGCCTATCACTCAACTTTTTAAATGTTTATTAGAATTTGACCTGTGTATTAGTCATATTTAAATATGGGCCATATGTTCAATACTCTGAGAGGCTTACCCATATTTCATTCAACTGTTTAGTAAACTTTCTGTCTTCTGTCCATCTACTCAGGCTCCCAAGCTATGGTAACACACACAATTGGGTGCCTAGAAGAGCAAACATAATCCTTGTTGTAGATCCAGCAATATTTTTGTGCTGTGAAATAGCCAGGACCAGGACCCTTAGGCAGCACTCAAACACAGAGCAGAGTTGCCCTCTCCAGAGAATTTACATCCAGATGGCTGAGGCATATAAAGATGTTTTCTCAGGGTAACAAGTTGCCTCATGTCAGCTGACGAGAATATGCATTCTCAGCAAAGGCAGAGTAATTCAAGCTGATTTAGCCCTTTCTTCCTGTGATAAATTTTAAACCCAATGAGAGGAGACAACAGGTGGGTATAAGCAGATGGGGAAGCATGAGGAGTGAATAAGAAGGTCGGCTTCATAGGTAGTGGGCTCAATATTGCAGCAGCACAGCCATTGTCAAGCTTTTTTTCTGGCATCAGAGTTAAGAGGAGGTTTGAGAGGGGATTTGAAGGAGGATAACGAGGCAGCTTTGTGGACATGAACAAGGAGCTCTACCCAAGCATGGGGGCAGCAGGGGAGAAAGCACAAAGATCCTTGCTTGAAAAGGTAACAAATGGGTGATGGAGCCTACTGTCAGGGGCTGACTGGAGGTGGGAGCTCTCCCCTCTGGAATAAATGAATGAGAATAGGTTGGGAGGGGATTAGGCTGAGAATGCTTTGAAAGAAAAATCAAGTAGATTATGTTTATATAACAGAAAAAGGGAAACCATAGCAAAGAGGAATAACAATGGTCAAAATTCTTCAAGCTTTTCCAAAGCTGCTCTTTCAATAAGCAGAAGGAAGAGGTGCATTGTAAGGAGGGCTTTGTATGCATCCCCATCATAACCAGCTCCTCACAGTTGCTTTCTGAAATCCAGGAATTATCGCTAGAAATTTTCTAAGCCTGGCATCTACCTTTGAGGTGAACAGTTACATTGCCTGAGCCCCAAGAATTTTCTTTTTCTTTATTATAAGAAAATAGGAGAGAAGTATAATTTTCTGCTAGGGAAAAAAACAAGGGCACTGGTCTCTTCATTTGTGTTTTGGGTTGGTGTTTTCTAATCAGTACAAGAATGGCACAAGAATCCTTGCTTTATTGATTTATCATATTCATTTAAAATTCAGGATAACAAATTCCTCAGTCTGTTAAAAATGCTGGGTTTATGTCCTCAGTTGTGTAGTTTTCATTACTTGCTTCTGAAAAATATTGCTGAATTTTTTAAAAGGGTGTTTACTACCAGGCAGTCTTATAGCAGAGCACATATCTGTCCTTAGGCAACCATATTCCTCAAAATCTGAAAAAAAAAAAAACCCAACTGAGTTATACTGTGTTCTGATATGAACCATCTGTTGTTGCTGGAGAGGCTGGAACAGATGATGTGGACTGGCCTGTTGGTGCAGTAGGAGCATAACTCTGCCCTGTCCTGTGCTGGGATGTGTCACTGGTGCATCCATCCTTCTTGGGAAGAGGGCAGCCAGCACTGCTGCTCCCATGGCCATTGCCAGCTTATGGCCATATTGTTGTGCTGAGGGTCATCCTTAAGTCTTTTGTTTTTGTCTCCTGCACAGAAGACACATCTGCAGCTTGTTAGGGAGAGAAAATAGAAAAGGTTGGTGTCAATCCCACTGAATAGATGAATTTAGCAGTGAGCAGTAAACTGTGTCTGGGTGTTTCAACATCAGGGTGGCCTTATTACTGTACATACTTACAGAGGATTTTATAATCAATTACAAAGATGTATGATGATTTTGACATGTGGCATATATACAAGGGTGCACTAATCACTGATTTAATAGAACACTTAGCCCTGTTGTGAACACTGTCATTATTTTAACACAAAAATCATATTAAGCCTGCTATAATTTTTGAAATTGGTAGAATATTCCTATAAAGAAGCACAAAAGACTGTAAAGATTGAATAAGTTCATTGTCTTAGTGGCCAGTTGGAGAGGGGGAGGTCATCCTCTTTAATTTTTTCTTCTTTTAAAAATACTTTGTGGTTCAGCAGCACAGACACAGCATATCTTTGTATCCCCACACAGTCACTATGTTAATAGCTCTTTGCTAGCCATGGTCAGTTAATTTAAAAAAGCTGGCACACTGGTATTATAGGTCGCAATTGATTATTCTTGAATCAAATGTAGTATTGTTGCTTCAAACTAAACCCCCACCCATGACAATTTAATTTATAATGGTGTTTGAAAGGATGAACCTGAAATGATGTGAAAGGAGATTCAGTTTCCTTAACAGTTTCCCAAGCCATGCATGATCCTGTTCCTACTTTACTCTTGCTACAAATAATGACTCAATAAGGGGTAACTGTTGGTTCAAGAATCAAACACTTTGTTTTGTTGTAAATATGAAGATCATTTATAAAATGTTCACTGACATGTTGTATGCAGGTGTACTTCTAGAATATATTTCTTCCTAAATGCATGTTAAATACATTTCTATAATGCACATAAATGCAAGGGAGTCAATCTTAAATATGTTTTATTCAATGTAGTGAGGTTGCACAAGAGCTCCAGGCCCACCCTTGGCTCAGTCAGTCCCTGGAATCCTGTCAGTGCAATGGAGGGTAAGCAGGCTCTCAATATGGCAATAGCTCTCCTACTCCAGGTGTTGGCTGGTGTGCCAAGCAGCTTCACTTCCTGACAAGGGCCTCTGTTACTCTTTTCAGCCTGGAAGGGAGAGTTTGAGGGGAGCTTGAGGGACAATTGCTAACTGCTAGAATAAAACACTGAATTGGAACACATCAGTCTCCCCACACCAATGGCTGGGATTCATTCTGGCTTTCGGTCTGGTGAGAGCACTGGATTTGAGAGATGACCTACCCAATATTCAATTCTCATTTTCAGAAAGTCCTGAGTACTGTGGGTGCTCTCTGATATACCCACATGTACAGATGAGAGTGGCAACACTTCAGTGAGGAAAAGGAGAGATTTTTAGACAAAAAAAAAAATTCCATCCCCCCCCCCAAAAAAAAGTAATCTACAACACTGCCACTTTTCATTTTTTTACTACATTTGACAAAGAATTTCTGGTCAAAAGGAGAGTGAAAGATATATACAGACCTAGCATCCATTGCCCTTTTCTCATCCATCCAAACGGTCATGTAGCTGTTTCTGGGGGAGCTATGGGGGAGTATCAAAATTCCTGTTTCAGTGAGTAACTGTAATTTGGAAATGAATGATTACAACAGGAGAAATGGAGACACCTTCCCTGGAAGGGTCAGTAGACAGAAGCTTAAGCTCATGTGTGAAATGTGAGCATTGAGTTTGAACTGGAAACAGGATCTTGGATCAGTCAGATCACAGGAGAGCACAATCAGTATGGAGCCTTTTCTAGAGCAGGATGAGTGTGTGCTCATTTATCCTCCTGGTTTATCATATAAAAATAATTGATTTTTAAGCTGATGTGAGCTTGGAAAATCTTTGAAGGACAAGAAAATGGATTTCTATGCATTGCCATGTGTGAACTTTCGAGAAGGATTCTGTGCACCTGGGCACAGAATATTGTTTGCCATGGACTCAAAAAGCCAGCACATGCCTTTGCTATTTAGCACATGAAGCAGTGGAGACAGTCCTGTCCCAGGACTGTAACAGCTGCAAGAGGCACAGAAGTAAAGCATGCACCATTTCAGCCCCTCATGGTTGAATCCTACACACACATTACTGGCAAGGATTATGGAAAGGAACAAATATCAGTTCCTTGGGCCAGTGAGAAAATTCTCTAATGGTGAAGATCTCAGAAAACAAATGGATTTCTTCCATGAGGTATTTAGAATGAAAAATGTGATAAGTTACAGTCAGTCATTAGCATTTGTTGAACATTCTACTTATTATTAGTGTTTCGTATACTTCTGGTTCAAACTTTTAATGGAAAAAGAGTGAAATAAATGGGGTAACACTAACCAGATGGTTCTGTATGTGGAATTTCTAAAGCTTTTTGTGTACTTTATGTTGAAGATAACAAATCACACAGGTCAACTGCTAGTGTCAGCTAGTGAGAAATGATTGTACATTTTAAGGAAGAAAAGCTCTTGAGGTCTTAGTTGCATTGGTGTCAGGGATTCGATTTTGCAATTTTCACATGGAAATGAAGATGCTTCCAAGTGAGGCATACTGCAGAAGAAATGTTTAAAGAGGCGTTTGTTTAGATTCCAAAATCTAGGTTATCTTAGACACATTTAGGTTCAGGACATCTCCTCCTTGCTTTTCATTTAATTATGTTTCTATTTTATCTTTGGCATCTGCAGAGGATAAAATATAGGAATAATTAGGAATAGAGCTAGCTGATGAAAAATTAAGACTGAAATATTGTTTCTTTATCTGCTGTTCTTAAACTTAAAAAAAATCAGAAAGAAAATCTGTGATATGTTTTGCTTTTTGATAACTAGCTTCGTATGTTTTAACATTCTGAGAGTCATACACTTGCTAAGAATATCTGTCTGATCTGTGGCATATCTAAGTCATCCATCCCTATAGTATCTTGCCAGGTCACTGTAGTCATGCTGAAATATTTTGACACAAAATTTCATCCAGATAAATAAATAGTGTATGATGGTGCCATCCATAGCCCAGACAGCTCAAGGGATTAGTAATTAGTTATATAGCCTTTTACTTAGGCATTGTTACTTAAGATCAGACTCAGAATGTCACTTCTAGCCACAGGCTTGGCAAGTTGAAACAGTGGTTTCTTTCTGATCCTTGTCAATGAGGTAATGTCTAAGTCATCTGGGACAAAGTAGAAGTATAAACTGAATTATAATTTCCAGAATTGATTTCTGAAACTCATTTTTATGTAAAGTCAATAGGCAATAGTTTTTAACTCCTCTCTACCTGTTCCATGAGTACAAAAAGCCCTTCCAGATACCAAAAAACTTTCATTGGCATTACCTCCTCCTCAGGAGACAAATGTGCCATAGTTTCAAGTATATTTGCCAAAGGTTGTTGCATCAGAGAAATCAACAGCAATAGGATGAGCAATTCAGCGATAATGATCTTTCATAAGACAATCTCCTTCCTGTAACTCCATAGATACATCTAGATAATGGTCCAGGAGCTACAAAAATAAAAATTTCCTTACAACTGACTTTTTACCTATGGCCAGTTTCTAGGTGGATCTCAGAGAAATGAACCACTCTGGAGATGCAACCCTATACCTGTGTAGCAGGGATTTAGATTTTTGGTGTAAAATTAAAACCTCAGCTGTAAAAAATCCAACTGTGGTAGAGTTCATTTCTCTTGTTCAAATCAATCTTGATATTAGAAGTTATTATATCCATACAAAGGAGAACATACCAGATTTTCTGCCAAGGGTAGACCTTCTTTTTAATACAGCATTTACCCTTTGAATAACTCCTCAGGCTAGGCCTGTCACTGCTAGAAGACACTTGTCATTAGTGGCAGAAGAAACTTCACTTTTGACACATGTAGAATGAAGCAATGTAGAAGTTTATTCACTGTGGCCTCTTCCATAGATGAAACATCTCTAAGCTTTTTGCAAAGCTGTACTGTTTTCTAGAACCAGAGATAGAGAACAATAAAAGAGCCATAGGCAAAGGAGGAAAGATGATCTTCCTGGTGAAAGCAAAAGCAGATTATTATTGACCAAACTGACTTTTATTAATCATCTTAACACCAGTGACTGATACAGGGTGGATGGAGAAGTGTGGGAGGATTGTATATGTGGTCTATTATTTGTAATGAGGTGAGAAGAATTTATCTTCAATCTCTACTGTCATGAAATTACCATGCACGATGCAGAAGGGTTCTCATTGCAATGACTGTATTATCATACCTTATGTGCTGAACTTCAGATGGAAGTGTTGCTTCCTGTTAGGTGGTAGCTCACTCTCATTGAGGCAAGGAATCTACATTATATTTATTAAACCAAGGATCAGTAAACTTACCTGGGTGATGCTTTTTTCCAATTTTGAAGAAATTATAAAAGGCAAAGAAATTCTTTGAAACGCTGTTTGAAAGAGAAACAGAAAAGAAATCAGGGTTTTTTTCCTTGGATTGTTTTAGATTTTTGCATCCTATTTGACTAATGATTTGAGACTAGTAGTAAAGATTGCATCAAGAAGTGACACGTTCTCTTACATAACATACATTCATGGACAGTAATTTCTGTAGTGCACTTACATCTTTGTATTTATGCTTTGGTTCACGTGTAGGAGAGCTTGTGCAAAGGTGTATCTCTAGAGGTGTTCCATTTTTGCTTATTATGTAAGATACGCAGTTCTCTCCATTCTTACATCCTATTTTGAAATGTTTCCTTGAAGCAAGTATAAAAACAGGGCGAGAGATGCTCTCTTCAGTTTCTAAAATGCCTCAGTAAATGCCTGTCACAGCTACCTCATGTGGTAGACTGGAGCTGAAGGAATCACAGGTGCTCAGCTGTAGACCTGAAAGTGGTAAAACAGGGAAAAATTTGCTATACAGTTAAAGTAAAAATACAGGGTTTTTTTAGTTCAGTAATTCGGTTAAAATAATTTTACAAAGTGTTATAAAATTTTGAGGCACAGCAGTCAAGGATCACACAGCAGACATTGTATTAAATGATTATTTGTCAAGTATTTATTTGCTTTGATTTTCAAAGGATAGCCCACAGTCTGAAAGCTCTGCATAAACCTAGAAGTAGTGCTGACCTCTGCTCTGAAGAGTTACTTGCACAGATGTTTCCAGATGTAGAAACTCAATAATCCTGACTGAATGTCCCATTACTGGTCAGTAGTAAAAAAATGAGTTTGGGATGTTTGCAGAGTGAAATCTCTTGCTGATTTGAGCTCTAGTCTTGTGAGCACTTAACACTGTGCTTGTTGTTATGCAGATGCATACTCCCACTGAGTACTCCAAGTTGTGTACATAAATATTTTCATAAGTCTTAGAGATCTGGTTTGGTGAGTGCATGCACAACACGTGTAATGCACAATCTCAGCTGCTTCCAGGCACTCAGTCACTGCCTGGAGACAGACAGAGCAAGCCTTAATATGAAATCTCTCCAGATTAAGTTTTTAGTATTATAAGTTTGATTTATGTGTGGGAAGAACATTTGAAAGAGATAAATTGGAAGAAAATGTATCCCATCCATTAGCAAAGAATGCAATAATTAGGAAAGGAAGATACCTGGCTCAGAACATGTGATATGACTCAGAACTGTGTCCTCGAGTCATTATGCAGACAAAAAACCCCCACCACTCACTTCAGTGCAAGTTTTGCATGTGTAACAGCTGTCACAGCGAGACCATTAATCAGCTGAACCACCACACAGGTGGAGGATGAGAAACCACCTTCTGTGCTAGAGGTTGGATGTAAAAATTACCTTGCACGGGATCCGTCTGTCTGTGCTGCTGTAGGTGCAGCAATGCAAATCTCTGGTGTAGATCTCTTTCACCACTGGCATAAGATGTTTTTGTACAATTTCCTCTTTTAAGTATAAAAGGAAAAATATAGACTGTAGTTAAATGCTACATGATTTTTCTCTGAACTGTGTTTCTGCTGTTAAAACTATTGCAATAAAAAACACACCTATTTTATTTAACTTGATATATTAGTACACTATGAACTCATATCAATTGTATACAGTTAGATAAATGAACAGTTTACTTTTGATTGTGTGTGTGTGTACCCCAGGTTATTTTGCTAAATTATGTCATTTATTATTTCCTGCTGTGAATAATGACAATTTGTGAAAAACAGAGGTTTTTCCTTTCTCCTCTGTTCATATCCAAGCAAACAAAAAAACTCCCAAACCCTGATCAGAATAAGCACATCCCTTGAAATAGAGACACTTTGCACCTCCTCTCCATTTGCATCGTGTGATATGACAAGACATCAAATGATATAAAGATGTGTAAAGGGACAATAAATGAAAGATAAATTAGAAGAATGTTTTTTGGATAGACTGTTTCTATTCAATTTGGATGATAAGAATTTAGTCTTAATTTCTGACATATTCATTTTATCATCTAAATTTCCTAATTTGTATTATTACAGATAATTACCAACCTATATTTATTTTTAAAACTTTATTTGTTCAATTAGAAGGTAGATTTCAGCCTTTATCTTTTCAGGTAGCTGATCCAAGACAGTTTTATGTAAATGGCTTAATTAATTGCTACCTTTCAGTTGAAACAGCAACTTACAAAGGAAGTAATCCTTTTCGAGTGGCATAAGATGTTTAAAAACGGTAAAAAACCCACAATACTTTTCTCAGGCACCTTGGCACACAATTATAAGTTATTTGACAGAAGTAAATATAATAAACTGCAAGGTTTCTTCCCAAATTATGTCTTTTCCATGTAATTAAAATAGCATCAACCTTAAGTGCAGTGGCTCTGTAGTCTTCCAATCTACATTATTAAAAGACTTAATTATGCAGAATTACAAAACTTTTTTATAAATGGTTCAACGTGCTGGTGGTAAAGATGTGATCTGTGTGGCCTACTTATTAAGTTTACACTCTCTCTCAAGCAATTAGTTGTTTCCAAGTGTTTGGTGCCTTGCTCTCCCTTCCAGGCTATCCTTGGAAAACGCTACCATTCAGTGCTTTCAGAGAATGTGGTGAGAGGGCTTTTTCTTTATGGCCACCAGACAACAGCACACATCTCTCCTGGTGACCATCTGCAGCTGGGCTTGCCTGAATTGCAGCTGCAAACTGTCCTGACCCATAGTCCTGAAAGGAGGAAAGGGAGTTTGGAGGATTCTCTCTCTTCCTGACATGCCCCAAGGTCCATTTGTTGTAGATACTGAGCCTTCAAGCAATGTTTTCCCCAGCTGCATCCTACACTACCAAAGCATGGGCCACTCCATAGTGGAAGTAGTTTGAAAAACCCAGAAGAGGGTTGTTGAGATCCCATATGTGATGGTAAATGCCTTGATTCTGCATGTTTGCATGGTGCTGCATAGACCCCTTCCTTCGTCCTGTGCTTTTGCTTCATAAGAATAGTGGGAGGAAATAATACACAGTCCTCTTAAAAAGAGCCAATTCTTCATGTCATTAAAAAGGGAAATTGGAAAATACTCACTGTGCCCGCTTATCTCTGCTGCTGCTTGCTGTTATCCTTGTTTCTGAACTCCATACCAAACTGGTGATCCTGGGGGAGGGGGAAGGATGAGTGGGTGAATGAATATGTGTCTAGAAATGTGGCAAGCTTTCAGTAGAGATGCTCCAATGCTGTCCTCATTATTGTCCCATTTTATTTGGCGGAGTGACTCTTTTCCCTTAAATGTGCAAGGGTTTAATTAATACATTCCAGTTGTCAAACCCAGTTCAGCTTGATGAGCAGGAGAGTGTAGAAAAGCTAGATTATTTGTTTGCATCACTAGGCAATGGGGAAATACCTCCTCCATTGGTTTTCTTTGCAAGTAGTGACAGCAGCGTTTTGACAGAAACAAAGGGATAAAAAAATGTGCTGGAAGGAGTAGAAGAATTAATTTGTAATAGATAATTGGATCTGTATGGCAATGATACGAGTTTGGAAGAAACTCAAGAGGAATAGCTCTCTAGGTTTTTAGATTTCACTCTCATGTCAAAATAGCATCTGCATGCCTTATGCATTTTAAAATTTAAGAAACTACATATCTTGCTTCCTTATTTAACTGCCCCACTGATTCTCTGACAAAGGTCTGGATGTGCCTATTTGTATTATTAATTTAACCACAAAAAAATAATTTGGCTGGGTTTCGGGAATGTGATACAGTATCACTGTTACTTTTCTCTCTTGCAAAAGTTAGTTTTAATCTTGCACCAGCCTCTGAGACAACTGTCTTTTGAATTTTGCAAGGCTCACCTTTGTTGCTGACTGATCCTACAGCAGATCCTCAGGGAAGGGTGTAGTTCAGTATTACAGGAGATTGTCTCATTCAGTGGAAGTGTGGGACCACTGGATGCCGTGATGGAGACGTTACCTGCATTCAGTGGCCAAAGCAGAGTGCCATGGGGGTGTCCCATGGGGATATTCCTTGTGGGTGTCCCATGGGGAAGTTCCATGGCAATATTCCATGGGGATATTCCATGGAGATATTCCATGGCAATATTCCATGGGGATATTCCATGGGGATGTCCCATGGCGATGTTCCATGGGGTGTTCCATGGGATACCCTGGATGTACTCCGCACAACTGCAGCTACTGTGGCTGGTGGTGTCTGTACCAGTTGCAGATTTTTTAATTTGTCTTTAAATATATCTAGATGCAGTAATCAAGCCTGGAGGCCATAAATGGAGACAGTCATGGCTGATAACAGAGCAACTGTCAAATGGAGACAGCGCGTTATTTTTAAAAAAAGAGTTTTATCAGGGGGTGATCAACATTGTTACCCTCCTTTTAAGAAGGTGCTATGGGCAATCCGTGAAATTATAAACCTGGGAGGTGCCTCACTGTAAAGAAATATGGTTGAGGGAATGATTAAAGATCAAGTTATAAAGGACATAGATGAGGATAATATGATGGGGACAAATCAGCACGATTTCTATAGCCTCTCAGATTTCTTTGAAATAGTTAACAAATAATGGATAAAGGAGAACCAGTGGATATAATTTATTTAAACTTTCAAAAGGGTTGGATGAAGTCTTTTAAAGGAGGCAATTAAGGAATCTTGCTAACAATAGGGTAGGATGTAAAGTCTTGTCATGGATTTAAAACTGATTTAAAGACTGAGAGTTGAAAGTAAGATTAAATGCCCATTTCTTGCTGCTGGAAGGAGACAATAATGGCTGTTCAGGGGTGGGGCTAGGAATAGTAGACTTTTTTATTTTTAACATATATATTTTATTAAATTGCTCTTGTGCATAGAATATGATTAAGTAGTATTCCCTAGGAAATACTGTAGGTTAATATTAAGTGTCTGTGTTACAGAGACTGTTCTAGTGCTGTCATGCTTCATTCAAAAGAAGAAAAAACAGGAAAATAGAGGGAACAATTGCAATAACACTTCCCCCTAAAGATGCTTCTCCACTGAAAAAAACATGACCTGCAATCTGCACCACCTAGTCTAAACCAGTGCAATTCATGAAACACACCAGCCCAATCCAAGAACAAAATCAAATTTCAGTCTAAAGTGTTCACAGAAGTTTTGTCCATCCTTTGAACTCGGCATATCTGCTCATTTACTGCAATCAGCCCTTGCCATGGTGGAGCTGTGATCTCTGCTGGGGCTGGCATCAAGGCACTCCATGGGCAAGGCAGCTCCAGCCTCAAGTAGGGCTGGGGAGGAGAAGAACTTTTAGAACATCTCTGCAGACCTAGACTCATTCACATAATAAAATTCTGAATAAGATTTTTCACAGAAGAGGTAAAATATGTGTCACAGAAATGTGCCTACATTTAGAGCAATCTTGTAAGCCCTGAATCTGTCACAACTCATCAGGAAAGTGACACTGGTCTGTCCCACTCAGGTCCATGAGGACACCTCTGTGTGCAGAAAAAGAAAAATCTGTTCCATGCTGGGTGTGTCTTTATCTTCAAGAGAGTGTCTGGCCCCAATAACAGGTGTCCTCCCCCAGCATCTAGCAGAGATGGACAGCTTTTCAGAACAATTAGAGATGTTGAGTGGGACATTCTGGATGAGAAAAAATTAAAACCTGTGCCTATTTTATATGGGGAGGAGAAGGAAGATAAATTATGGAATGAGGACTACAACAAAGGCTGGTCAGACGCTTGCACTTGCTATTCTGGAAGTCAAAAATCACCTGCATTTAATGTCTGTGTGGCAGGAGAGGGAGTGGAGAACACTTCTCTCCCTTGGTAACAGGAATCTCTGGCAGGGTATTGCTGCAGACAGCCAGTTCTTAAATCTCATAGCAGGGTGCATTATCATAAAGAGTATCATGTAACAGAGTTAGCTGAGGTCTGCCTGGTACTGAATAACACCAAATAAAATCCCTCCAGTTAGTCACTCTACCCCCAGATTTCTGCACCTTGAATTTAGTATGCTCCTGATGAGTGGGGCTTGTCAGGACTCAATGCAGTGGACTATATTTAAGCACGGTAGCAGAACGATATTTTGATGGTTAATTTCTTTGATCTTCTGTTGAATTTAAATTTGCCTACAGTGGTTTCCCAGTTTCAATTAGTACACAAAACAAACTTTGCGTATTTTCTGAGATTATGTTCTTCATTATATGTTGCTGCAGTTTTATGTGTTGTTGCCAAGAAATCTGCTTTTGACAAATTGCACAGGAGGCATTTTGAGATTGTGATGGAGTTGATTGAGTTTTGGCCAAATCCTGTACACTTTTATCACTGAAGACTGAAATACAGATGCTTGTTACATTAAAATATATAGAATTTGCTTTGGCCCTGAAAATCCGTGTCACGTTTTAAAATAACCAATTTGGGTACAATTTGAGTTAAGTGGCAAGTAAACAATGCAAATGAAACTGTTTTGTTAGCTAGAAAGTAATTGAAAATCTGCAACTAATTATAAATTGGCAATATACAAGTCTCCAGGAAGCTGAAAGGAATACTTCGCTGATATATTGTTTAGTTATATTCAAAATTAACTTACTCTGCAGCTTGTACAAGAGGTTTTATTGCTTATTGTAACTTTACTTTTCAAAAATGAAACAAGTCAGATTTCATACAAGAAAAAGTGTAATTTTTTAATCAAAGATAACCCTTGTTATATCACATAATTTTTATTTTTTATTTCACGTGGGCCTTGAGCTTCAGCTTTTGTATGGAGGTTTGAATTTCTTCAGTGTTTGTCAGTATTCTAAGTCTTGATTGGCACCTTCATTGTGTTTTTCAACTCATAACCTCAACACATTTCTCATGCATTAATGTAGCTGTACAATGCCTTTGAGAAATAAAAATGTGTTGTCACATACAAGAAGAAATTCTTTGCTTGTATCTGGTTGAAAAAAGTGTGGGATTGGCCGGAAAACATCTATTGTCAATGCCACCTAGATCTGTAACACTAGGAGCTAGTCAAAACATCCAGGTAATTGTCACGTGGATTTGTGTTGCCAGAATGTGTGCCATATGCAGACATCAGGTTTTGGTGAATATCAGCTGTTGTGACTGAAGAATTGTTATTTAAAAGGAATATGTAAATGCACAAGTTTTGGTAAATCAATGTGAGTAATTGCTAAAACCCAGTTTGACAATCCTTGATGTACATAGCATCATTCAAAAAGCATTTCACTGAATTTGGAGAGGTGTGGGGGGAGAAATACTTTTGTTAGCATGCTCTGAAATATCCTTTATCCCAGGCCATAATGGAAAGCTCAATGCTATCTCTATTTTGGTCTTGTCACCAAGAGCCCCAAGAGGCTCCACAACAAGCATGGACCCAAACTCCTGCGAGAAATAAACATTATCATGCTCTCCCAAACTCACAGTTGTTCAGGTAAGATGCAGAGGATGCAAAGCAAGTTTTTGGGGGAGAAAGGTAACCCTGCAATTACTGTTGTATCATTCTGTATTATGCAGATGGACAAGCAAAAGAATATAAAGATTTAAAAATTATGTTCTCGATTCAGATTGAATATGAGTAAGAGCCAAGGGACAACTCCAGACAGTGCCAGGGTAAATATCATTATGTTGTATTCACCCATTTGGCAGTTGCTTTCTCTGAATAAGCACTTCACTGATGTGTACTCTCCTTTAACAAACCTTGACTCAGAGAAATTTCAGACTGGAATTTTCTACAGCCCTGTACTGATTCCCCATAAACCATTTCTGATTAAGTGAATCATATATTCTTCTGATATTAAATTTTTAATATAAAGTCTTGTAGTCTACAACTAATAGAGATATCTTGAGAAACCTTTGAAACACCACTCAGAAATGGTTCAGCACTCAGAAATGTTCCTGTGATACAGTGTGGGAGATGTTTCCTAGTCAGTCCTGTGCTGAGGAAATCTGGACAGTCTGCCATTAAAATGAAAAGGCTTCAGCCAAGGAGCAGGAATAGACATCTTTTCTTACTGCAGTAAACATTTCCAGACAGGCCAGTCTCACAGTCCTTGTGTAAGCAGCTCCTGTGAGTACAGGTTGCAGGATGAAATCCATAAATACCAGGCTTAAACAAGCGAATCTGCATTCAGAGCATTTTAATAAAAAGTTAGCTTGGGTTGTGGGGAAGGAGGGGATGAAGCACTGGGGGAATGGAGAATATGAGTCATGGCATCCACACTGAAACAAATCTTTGAGCACGAATCACAATATAAAATTTTAAGGGCTTGATCCTGCCTTTGGCTATGCTGGTGTGTATTGTTACATATCCTGTAAAATCGACTACTGTTGCATGGTACGTGGTACTGTGCACCCACATAACTAAGCTCTTAGCTCTTGGTTTTTATAGTCTATTTTTTAAATCCTGTAAATTCTGTTGGACTTGGCTTTTTAGAATGTTGAACAGATGCAGCAAGATTTTCCTACACTTCCTACCCACTTACAACCCTGAATAATTAGTGGATGTGTTGCATTTTTCGATAAAGACTTCTTAGAGAGCTGTTTGGTGAATAAGGCCACACAGAATGTGTCATTGTTGTTGCTGCAGGTTTTTATCTTATTTGTGTATTATGGGTACTGTATGCCACATAATAATGAAAAGCTATATGCTCCGGTCTGCTGGTTCACTACACAGTCTGTGTGATTACAAATTGTTTGAATAACAGTGGACTATTGAAACTCTATCCAGATGTGCGTGTTGCTAATTATGGGAATACCCACAAAGGCAGATTACCTCTTTTGTTAGCATTTCCAACCCATTTAAAAACAGGAAAGTGAAAGGCATGTAGGCAGCAAATAAGTAGCCGTACATGTTGGAGATGAAGAGTTCATGATTAATTCCCAGCGAAGAAAAATCCTTGACCTGGCAGGATGCATTTCTGGAGTGTGACCAGATGCAATTTAATGCACAGGAGAGATATCCCAAAGTGACAAATTCTGAAACATTCCCAGAAATGGCATAACATCATCCATGGCAGATAAAGCCCAGGTAAAGAAAGTCATGGTGAGGAGAAGGGATCTGACCTATTGTCAGCTTTCTGACATAATTATTAAAAAAAGTTTCAATCACCTAATATGAGGTTTTGGAAGGACAGGTAGGAGAAAATGTGATCATGTCTTTCCAGAATTTAAGAACTTTTCATTTAATGAGCTGGATCACTATCCAGAGGGGCTTTTAGGATGAACAGTACTTGGAGTATGAAGGACTCAGTGTGTTTCCAGGCACCACACTGGGGTGACAATGTTTTCACATTGTCTTCCAGAAATGCTTTCTACTGGCTTTGGATGAAGGAGAATATCATGTCTCGTCATAAAGTGACCCTCAATCACTTTCTCTTTTTGCTTCATTTTATGAGTTGCCATGAATTGCACAGGACATGAAACACAGAAGGTAGAAGGAGAAGATGCCTGTGGCAAAAATTTGGTGTGGGATCCAAACTGTTTGAGAAAAACTGAGGAACAGATGAAAGAAAGGGTGTTGAATGGCTTAGCTACCTGTCTCCTTAACAGCTTGTGATGAAGAGATGATAACTAGTTTATAGCAACCTTCACTCAATTTTTTTTTTTTTTTTCTAAAAGACAGGCATTAAACTAGAGAAACTGACTTTTCCAGCTTCTCTGGAAGACAGAAGATATCTGAATTCCTGCTTAACCCCACTTTGTCTAGCTTATTTTAGATAAAAATGATGTATTTCCTCCTGAGTGATTAATAGCCAAGTGTGGTGACATACAGGAACAATGAGCTTGACCTTCTAGGTAAAGGATAACTGCTGTGTTAAGTCGATTGCACAATTTCTCCTAAATAAGTTGACAAGCAGTGAGCATGGTTTTCATGACTTCTGATCTTGTAAAAGCACAGTTACAAGTGTTTTGCCTATTCTTCTGAAGGAAGTCTTGCTTTCTGTGGGACACGTGTTAAATAAATTCCAAATGGCCTAATGTGAGATGTTGAATCCCAGCAGCCAGGGTCTGTGCAAACAGGCTGGCCTGCCAGGGAATTGTAAAGTGTGAAATATTTTGAACTGGAATCCTGAACTTAGGGAAGTTTCACATCCTCTGGACATCTCAGCAGCTTATTAAGCAGGCAAATAATTCTTCCTCCTCCTCCTTGGGCTTGTAGAGTGAGTCTGTTACATGGAATGAACATGGAGTGAACCTTACTTTCTCTTCTGTCGATGTTTCTTTCTGCCCCCAA
This sequence comes from Sitta carolinensis, assembly GCA_032173965.1. Lineage (NCBI taxonomy): Eukaryota > Metazoa > Chordata > Aves > Passeriformes > Sittidae > Sitta > Sitta carolinensis. The sequence goes on from CM063287.1 coordinate 26,602,087, forward strand.
AACTGAGTGCATCAAAAATGCTACAACTATCCATATTGTGCTGATAGGGTGTTTATATAGAAACAGAATCAGCCTGCATGCCAGCTAGACCTTACTGCATACCTTTATCTTTATCAAGCTTCAAAATCTACAGTAGAGGAAACTGCTGGCCTTGCCCTGGGCATGAAAAATGGGAAAGAATGGAGTATTGATGGGAAAGCAGTCATCTCCATAAGTTGCTCCAGTGTTAAACATTCATTACTTAAGAAGAAAAATGCCTCTACTTGACTTCAAATTATTTCTTTGGATCAAGCAAATACTAAAATCAGTTTCAGAAAAGCGCTTTGCCCAATGCTTGACTTCTGCTTCCCTATGGGAGCTGTGGTTAGCACTTTGGACTCACTCAGTGGAAAAATAGACCATAGAATGATTTGAGTTTGAGGGAAAAATGTCACACATAGTGCCTCCATGGTTTTCCTTCACTTGTGGAGGTTTAGACAATCTCTCCTAGCACTCAGGAGGTCCAGGGGATCATAACACAAACTTCCACATCCCATGGAGATCCTGCACTTTGCTGCCTATGGTCCCAATATCCCTATGTACCTAAAAGAGCTCTCCTCCCAGCAGGGCTCTTTATCTCCATCCTTCTACCAGTTCTGTACTTGCACTGAGACTGCAAGCAGTGTTTTGCAATAGCTGGATCAGCACCAAATTCAGCCTATGTGCAGCAGAGTCCCTTTGACCCATTGCTGTGTGATTCAGCAAATATCCAGTCTCCCAGGAGTTGTAAGACTCAGTAAAACACTTCCCATCTGCAAATCCCAATCCCGTCAAATTAGGGCCAGGTTTTGTTTCTTTGGGGTTTTTTTTCCACGCTTTGGAAAGGAAAGAACTTTGTCAGCAGGTTGGTGTGCTTCGCCCACAGTCAGGCAGCGTAACAATCCCAAACTTGAAATACAGGACAATCCAACCCCAGTCAAGTCCATGACCCAGCGGCTCAAAAGTGAGAGGATATTATAAGTGCTACCTTTGCAGTTAATCCATCATAATGGATAACTTTTCTCCCTTCCTCTCTCTGTCCTTTGCATGCAGAATTTTTTTTAAAAGGATTCAATTGAAATGTTGCCTGTCGCTTCCAGAAGGGAAGCTGCTGAAAAAGAGATCACATTGTGTAAGGCAGCATGAAATGCAGTAGGTACACTAGGCTGTCTTGTCCTTTCTCTGTGATAAGCACTACACTGAAGTCTACTGTCATTTGTGTGTACATGTGAATATCTTTCTGTAATGAAATAAGAGTGTTTGCAAAAATGGCTACTGAAGTGCCCAGCCAGTGCACTTACTGCAGGAGAGTGACAGGATAAGAGAAGTGGCAGAAACAAAGATAGGAAAAGAGATTTTTGCACTAACAAGTGTGAGCCGATAAGTTTGACCTGTATGGGAAATGTAGAGGATCCTTAGCGCACTTGTTAGGCCAAAATTAGCCATGCCAATTTGTTTTCAGCAACACTGATCTCTGAGAGCCCTTTACTTATTTTCTCATTTGTGGAAGAAAACTGCTGGCTCACTGCACTCCACTTAAGAAATTCTTAGCAAGCTAATTCGCTTAGGCATAAATAACTTTCCTGGGTGTTGAAGCCAGGGGTAGGAATCAAGAGGATCTATAGAGGTGGAAGGGGAGGTGTTGTGTGGATGTTTTATTGGCCATATGGATAAGTTATGTGTGTCATCGAAAGTGAGTGCCTAATCACCTCTGACATGTCATCACAACTGCAACATGCTCAGGGAAGAAAATACATATTTCATTCTCAAGTATGTGCAGCTAGGAAACAGCCATCTCATTTTTCATCTTCCTTTGGGGTAGGTGTTCATGTCTCTGCCAGGGAATGGGGGCTGTGTGCTTCACACAGGAATGAAGTGTGTTTTAAAGAAGAGATCTTGAAGTGCTGTTCAGCAAGTAAGCACTTCTGATTAGAGTTTGGGGATGGAGAAATAATCTGTACTGATTAATTTTGGACAATTTGGAAAAATTGGAGGCCAAGGAGGCGAAGTCTGTAGTAAACAAGAGATAGCCAAGTTTCTAGTTTTGTCTGTTTATTTACCTAATTCTTTTTTGTGGGAACAAGAGAAGGAAAGATGAGTTATGCTGGCGTAGAGTGATAGTCTGGGTATCAGCATGGAAAGAAAGAGAATTGTCAGTGCTTAGGTGAGTCAGAAGGGGCTGTGGTAGCATCACTGGGATGCCTTCTCCAGCTCCTGTGTCAGAAAAGGTTCTTCAGCTGTAAATTGGTGAAGGGTAATGAAAAGGCAAAGGAAACTGGTCTTTGAGCAGATGGAAGAATGGAGACTCAGAAAGATTGTGCCCATAGAGGAGGAGGACATAACAGAAAAGAAGGATTAGAGGTGGTGTCTGCAAAGGGATATGAGACTTTTGACTGCTGAGAATCCAGCAAAGGAAGAGGCCAGGAGCAGGAGGGGAGTAAATCAGACACCCCGAGTTGAATCAGTGCAGGAGGGAGTGGAGGGAGCAGACTGGTCAGGGGTGAACATGAGGCTCAGCAGAGCAGTGATTGCATTAGGCACACGCAAAGGAGAAAAGAGGAGGCAGCTCGCATTAGGCTATCACAATTAGATTCTACTGGGGGTAAGGAAATGTGATTCAAGGGATTGGTTGTTAAATTAGGATTTCCTCGCATAATTATATCAGATCTCACATCATCAAGTCAAATCTCATTCTGTTCAAGTGGATATTAAGAAACTGTCAAAACAGAAATTGCACCTAACGTGGAAATAGGAGCAAACAGAGTGGTCCAAGGATGGAAGGGAATTTTTTGGGCTAAGCTATGATTTTTCTTGTGTTTCAAAGACTTCTCAGGAGAAGCATTTTCCCTCCTAAGAATTTTCCCAGACAGATTTTTGTCTCGCTTTTGGCTGTTTACATTTTTATTCCTTGTACCTTCCTTATATTCTTCTTCTTCGTTTTCCCCTCAATCTCAAGCTCTCCCTTGTGAGAGCAGAAGGTGATACACAGATATCTGAATCTGCAGCAAGGGGCAGTGTGCCATTAGGGCCTTGGAGGGAGGCTGGCCATGTGGGAGATCTCTTCCACGTCACCATTTTCCCCCCATCTGTGGAACTAGCAGGCTATGACTACAGGACTTTGCTGAATAGGGTCTTGGAAAAATCTAGCTGTAAACTCACAAAGCCTGGCTTTGTGTCCAGAAATGGTGTTTCCACACAGTAGATCTGATTTCCATAGCTTTACACTCTTCAAAATACCAGCCAAGGCAAGTCCATGTAACCATGTTAAATTCCTTTCTTTTCTCTTTCTCAAATCAACCAATTTCTGTAAACTTCTGAAGAGACAAACTGACACCACTTTGACCATAGAGTCAATGTTGATTTTTATTAATTGCTTAAAACTTTGTGTTGTTTTTTTATTTTAAATAAGGCCAGGTCTGTGCTGCAGATTTCTATCAGCACAGCTGTTCTGGTCAGACTGACACCTCTCAGTGAGCAAACACTACACATGTAGATGCAATTATACCTCAAAATGGTGCTTGTTTTGCTTGCGGGGATGATTTTACTGTACCGCTACAAAGAGCAGATTTGCCAGTGTAAGTTTACACCGCCCCAGGAATGCTTTGTCTGTTTACTGTGCTGGTATTCCTTTATCAGTAAGGCATTTGCAGTGTAGACATGGTCTTATTTGGAGGGCTGGTTTTAATCCTGACACATGCTAAAGTGATTACACTGCTGATTGAGGACTCAATAGAAGGACTCCAACTGATTTGCTCTGGATCAGGGCCTGAAAGGAGAGGAATTATCTTGTGGTTTGAACACAGGGGTAGGAGCTCTTCGTGCACACCCTGGGTTTGATATTGACTTCATTTGTCTCTGCGTCTGAAATTGGGGGTGTTACAGAATTTGTCTTACAGGAGTTTTGTGAGACTTAGTTGTTGCATGTTCCTGTTCCAAGACACAAGTAAAATTTATATCCCCTAATGGATAGCCATAAAAAAAAAATTAATTAAAAAAAAAAAAAAAAAAAAGATAAGTAAGATAAATATAACAGCCTAGCTAGTTTTGCAGCTGTTCCAATGGCACCACGTGCTATTGCAGCAAAGGCAAAGGCCCTGGTTCTGGGCCAACCTGTGTGACTGCTTTGAAGAAGCTCCCCAGCTTTATGAGGTGTGTATCACAGTTTGGATACATTGCACCATCACATTTCCCACTGGTGTTTCCTGGTAGCCTAAATGCTCTTTCCCTTTTATATTTACAGTATCCATGTTTTAGGATTCTGTTTAAGGGCCTCAGAGCTCTTGGACGGCTAAGTCAAACAAGGAGCAGCCACAGTGTGGGGACCTGTGTGCCAGTGTAGGGCTTTGTGGTCCTGGAATGAGTGCTGCTCCTTCTACAGGGCTTAAAAGCTGGCAGCTGAGAGGGAGTGGATGCAGGAGGGCACTTTCCCCAGGGACTGTAACACCAATGTGCTTTCACTGCTCTGTCATGCCAGACCTAGAAGCAAGATTACGAAGGGCACATCTATTGGAAAGTCCAGGTCAGTGGATGCCATGTCCTGTGGTAGTCTGGCACGTCCATGGTTGGTGGAGACATCCCGCCTTCAGATTGTCAGCTTCATTTCATCAGCCTTCTGCAGAGGCAGTGCCAAGCAGTTGAAGCTGAAGGGCTTTTTCCATTCTCTTTGTATCATCACGCACTGGGCTGTAAACTAAGCAGGTTCCAGTTGGGACATAGAATCCCTGAACGTGTGATATCACACCAAGGAGCAAATCCGTACAGGAAGCAAAATTATCAGGAAATAGCTATTACTCATCATGTTCCTTTTTTTACAAATGGTGAATCCTTTTAAAAAACCACATCTGGGAAATGGAAAACTAGTGTTTGTAGCAGAAATCTTTATCTCTAGGAAAAGACAAGTTTCATATTTTTTTTATGGTTTAATACAGAATTTTTGGACTGATCTTCACTCTGTAATCTGTAGCTTGCTCAGTCTGTGGCTGTTTTTACATATATTTTCTCGACTGTCATCTATTGGCACCAGAGACAATGTCAAGGGAACAGATTTCAATGACAAATTAGTGCATAGAAGAAAGAGATGGTGTGTGGTTGTGTCTTGTGCCAGAATGATTAATTCCAGAAAGGCCCCTTAAATTTCAGCGAGTGCTTCAGAAATCAGAGTATTCTGATACTGGCCAGCCTGATTTAAGGCTACTAAAATTATTCAATTATGCTTCCACCTCATCTGAAGTACTTCTTGGCACTGTTGTAGCCTGCAGGGGGGAAAAAGGGGGTATGTAAAAATGATTCTTCTTGCACACTGCTAGAAGAAAAACAAGGCTGTGTTCGGTGTAACTTTGTCAGGGCCTGGTAAAACTGATCACAGTTAAAGTTAGCAAAAATGAGCCTGTCACGTGCAGGTAAAAAATGATAGGTCTCCCTGGTTGTAACCCACAGTCTGATGAATGAAAATCAAGAGCACTGTAGAACATCCTTTTTAAACCAAGTCTTTCTGAAAGTTATCAGCACTAGACCATTGCATGGGCTTGCATGTTCTACAGAAGAATTTTCTGCACTTTGTTCAGACTTATTAAAAACACTTTGGTTTGCTTGATAACCAAATAATAATAATTGCAAAACTGAGACATGGGGTAAGTAAGGGCTGTGGTGATGGTCAAGAAAGCAGTCAGAATAGCAATTGAAAAACAATATCTAGGCTACAGAATGACACTTCTGAACCTAGTCCTGCAATTCTTCTTGGAAAGATTGTCTTGGACAACCCCCATTTAAAGCATCAGTATTTTCTTGTTGCTGTTACTCTGAAACCCAGTTTTCAGGTGACAGCTTGTGAAGAAATACAGGGAAGAAAAATAAGTGAAAAATATCACTACAAATGTGGTAACTCATTTTATACTGCACAGAAATTTAGGAAACTTAATCTTTTGTTTCATGTTTATAACTTCCACTGTCAGTAGTGCCAATGGATGTGTTGGACACAGGTTTCTATCCATGGTGTGACATCCTTTTGTGAAGTTCAGCTGGTCATGGGACTACACTGTAAAGGAAGCACACTTACTGTAAGTCAGTGGCTGATATAGCTTGAATTAATTTGCAAAACCTGAGGTGTAGTCAGAAACCCTTGACACCAGCGCAGCTTTTTAGGAAGAAATTGCTGTTTAAGGGACTACTTTTAAGTATCCTTGCTCCTGCTGGGTGATGTCCAGCTTTGAAAGGCAGCCTGTCAGGTTGTTGTTTAATACAGGACTATGAAAGGAATATAGGGTTCCTAATGCCATTTAAATTTTCGGAGAGGAAGAACCAGGATAAATTTAAGGTCAACTGGTTTTGTAAATATAGTCTATAATTTGAGGGTTTTTTCTATAGCATTTGCAAAACAAACATTTTGTGAGCAGGGGTGGTGCACAGTAGCTATCTGTACTTCTACAGTCTACTTTATATTTTCTTTACACAGCTCTGGATTAGAAGCTTCGGATTCTCCTAGGAACAAAAAACAAGTTTTGAAAAGACAGTTAAATATAGTGAGAACTATGTAGGGTTGTGATGGGGGAATGAGAGGGGATGGCAGGCAGAAAGAACCTCCAGGGAATGTTAAGTGCACATGTAAGAATAGGACATATGATCCTTCTTTATTATTGTCCATTTAAAATTACAATGTGTTCCACTTAAACTAGACATGCTAATAAAATAAGAAGAGTCATTTATGGTGGACAAATTCCAAAGACCAAAGCTGTGTCCTCATTTAAATTCTGCTCTTTTGTTAGGGCACCCTACTGACATAATTCTCTATTGTTTCTGCCATTATCGCTTGCTTAATGCAGGACATAGTGTCGGGAAATTCCTGTCTGGCACTTACAAGGTGTTTCTAAAAGGGGGAACAAAAGAGTCAAGAGCACACAGGGAGCAGGAAGAAGCTGCGAGGGGAAGTGGCAGCAGAGGGAGGAATTCGAGAGAGAAGCAGGGGCTGGGGAAGTCAGGCAGACCAAGGGAAGAGGAGCAAGAACCTCTCTGCACTCCCTCTACAGTTCCAGCTATTACAGGCAAATCTCACAGCAGACATAGCAAGCAACTGAAGGATGGTGAAAGTGCAACATTTCTGAGTATGGAGTGGAGAGCCCCTCGGCTGGGAGGGCACAGGACAGAGCAGGAGGATCTGCTGGGGAAGAGAGGCTGTGTCCCTGGGAAACTGGGGTTGGAAGGCTGGCTCCAGGAGGGCTTGATGGAGGTTTGATGCTGAGGATTTGTGGCAGTCAGTGAATGGGGAAAGAGGTGGTGTCAAGGCCATCTACTTCTCCTGATATTCTGGATATGAGGAGCAAGATACCCTAGCTTGCACTAGCCTGGACATAAGAAGATTACTCTGCACTGTCATTTGTTAATAACAATGTTGTTTTCTGTCATATAATTAGAAAATACATCTTGCTTTGCCTCCGAGCACTGTCACCTTATTGCATTTGTACATTTTTCATAATATTTCAAGCGAACTGACCAGATAACATTAATGAATATATTAGATAGGCAGGCACTTTTAAGGAAAAATAATAAACATACTTGTATATTAAAAAGTTAATTCAGTCTGGAGCCAAACAGGTAATTTTCCCTTCAGCATTTTTTCACTCAGCTAAGACAGGTTGGACTAGGAGTGCAGTCACCCTGTCTACGCTCTTGGCTTGGCTTGCATACCAGGGGCGAATTTTCTTCAGAGACAGACAGCAAGATGATCTGATTGGCCTCGGTCCAGGGCATGCTCACAAAGGGCCCTTTGATGGAGGGCTCCTTGGTGAGCCCTGTACCAAAAGCTGCCTGCCACCCTCCTTTCAAAGATACCCATTTACAGTAATTCAGGGAGGGGGAGAAGGGAAATAAATAAAGAGACGTCAAATAGGGGGGTTGCCACAGGAATAATTACGTTACTGGGCTTGGAGGGGGTAGGGAAGAGGAGGGGGGAGTTATTAAGTAAACTGCTGGATGTTTAAGTAGCTGTTTGGCAACAATGCAAGAACATAAGGCATTTGCAATTAAGCTCATTAAAGCTTCATCATTTTGCTTATCAATCTTTTCTGAAAAGGGTGGGGTGAAGCACCATATATTAAAACATGGCTGCTTTTATAGATAAGGAGTGATCACTGCCTGTTTGACTCTCTGAGCTGCCCTGTAGTACCCATCCTGTGGTGGCATACATGATTAGCTGATTTAACTCCCTCTTGTACACAGGCAGGGTATCTATAGAAGTTGGTTATTGTGTCCCTGCTGCAACCTCCAGTCCAGGCAACTGCTCCTCCTTCCTATTATTTTGTTGGGTCTCCAGATGTAGTCTCCTGCCTGTCAACTTTGATCCCATTTGTTCTCAAAACAGTGTTTTTTTGGAGGAGTATTTGCTGAAGCCTCCACACCATGGAATAAGGAGAAGGTGAGCTGGATTATCAGTGCCATTGTTTCCTCAGTCAATGGGGATGTCCTCTGACTGGAGTCCATACTATTCCATGCTACTCAGAGGCTTTGTGTTTCAATGGAAATAACAGTAACTTTAAGAAACATTAGTAGATAGGACTGATCAGAGACATTCCAGATCTCTTGGAGACCTCAGCCTGCCTGAACTGACTTTTAACAAGGCCTCTTCTGGCTGGGGCACAGGGGAGTCTGTGAGTTGACTGGCAAAGCCATGAGAGCAACAGCCTTAGAGAAAGCCTTGCAGTAAGAACAGCAGTAACACTGCTTTCTGCTTTGGCACTGCTTCCCAGAGTACAAGGAGTGAGATCTGTGAAGAAATCAGGTCTGTCTTCTTCTGGTAGTATAAAAGTCAATATGTGCCACCACAGATTATTGCAGATAGTAGGTGTGTAAGGACAGCTCTTCAGGAACAGATAACTCTCATCATCCAAGAGCCTCAGAGCACTGTAGATGTGAGCTAGGCCCTGCACCATCCCTTTCTGGGAGGTGAGCTTTACTTCCACTTTCCAGATGGAAAAGTTCTGGCACAGAGGTAACCACCAGAGGCACACTGGGTGTCTGGGGCAGGTCTGAACACAGAACTCCTGGTTTTCACATGTCCAGTTCCTCCAGTATGGCCTTGACCATTCAGCTCTGAGATTTCCTCTGTGTTTAGGCTGACAGCAACTATACTGAGCTTCAGAACTTTCTTTCAAAAATGATCAATTTTTTCTTGCTTCATTAGTTCCTGGTAGCAACTCTTTTCCGTTTATGATACTTAGTGGTGGAGAGATGGGACCTCATGTAGAAGTGGCTCTTTCTATAATAACTTTCTTTAATTACTTTTTCCATTGTCTGAACAATATATTGTCTATATAGTGTTAAAACTCAATTTAACTTTGAAAGAAGGGAAGGAAAGCAAAAAGAAAAAAAAAAAAACAAAAAACAAGAAGCTGGGGGAAATACTGATATGAAGAAGGGTATGGAAGGAGTAGCATCACTAATACAAACATGTAGGTCATATTGCCATGCGGGAATGGAAGCCAGCTTGAACTTTAATTCTTAGTTTGATCAAGGTAGTGTAAAACCAAACCCCAGAGGATTTCCAATGGAGAAACTGGATTTATATTTTACATATGAGCTGTAGTTGAAGCCAAATGTTCATTCCACTCAAATTGTGTAGGTGGATTACTTTACTTCCAGCCTTGAAGTATCATGTTTTTAGCTGCTAATAAACTTAATAAAATCCATTTCTTATTTCCCCTGGTGTACTGTGTTCATGAGCCTTGATGTGCCATAAGAGCAATGCTGTCCAGAAAATTCATTTATCAAGAAACAGACAAATGATGTGTAGGAATAAGTCAAGAAGAAAAAGAATATATGTAGCACTCTTTCGGTGGCATTGCTCTTACCAGAGTTGCCATCTTCCTTTTTTCTTCTGAGTTACAAATGGACCAAAGAGTTGAGAAAACTTAATAAATTGTCGCATCATCAACCTAACAGAGAACTAAGATATGTTTTTTGATGTTTTTTTGAAATTAAAAATAAAGAAACTTCCAGCTTTGGCTTAGCTCCCAGAACCAGACCTGCCATTCCACACAATGTGTGATCAGTCTAAGGGTTCATGGCCACTGGAACTCACTGGAGCCAAGAATTTACAAAACTAAATGAGGGATTAGACATTTATGTAGATAACAAAAATATCTAGCATTATTGTAGCTAATACAGAGAGATCACTGAGGAGATAAAACCTCAATTTTGAAAGGTGTTAGATAATGTTAAATATTTAGAATTGGGGTAAGACTTCCTTGGCAAGTCCCTTCCAGGAGGAGGTAGACTATCACATGGTATCCTTGAACTTTACTTTGACATGTTCAGTCTTGGATACTGAGTTAGAAGAACTGTAAACTGGTTATACACAGCAATAATTGTCTTTCTACTCCGTGCACATCTTCTGATATCTCACAATTAACTAGACGAGATAATCCAAAGAGAGCCCTCTAGCCCACAGTTTTAAATTCTACCACTGGCCAACAAGAGGTGACAACTAAGGCATCAGTGAGGGTGAGCAATGTAGTGAATTAAATGTTGTCTTCAAGACTCTGAAGTACTGAGTCGAATGGAAGCTTCATTGCAGGCAAAGCCACTTCTTTCAGCCCTTTCATATCCCCCATATGCAATGAAATGTCACCCCTTTCTTTCAAAACGTGGCTGTGGCATGTTACTGGAGCACAATGAATTCATCACTTCACTTAATAGATTTATTGGGAGAATTGGGAGAGGAAATAATCTTTAAAAATATTTAGGGCAAACAAAAGAGTAAAAAGGAGTGGGAAACAAACTGCTTTATGGTAACAAGGAGTGAGAACCAGACAAGGAAGGAAAACAGAGGGGGTAGAGGCCTCAGGTACAGAGGAAGGAGTAAAATCTTAGGTAGAAACAGAAGGGTAGGGCAGGGTTGAACATATAAACAAAGGGTTTAAGAGACAAAGCAATATGACTTTTGAAGCTTTTAATGCACATCTGACCCAAATCATCTGTCCTTTCAGAGTCAGCCCATCACCTCCCTTGTTTAGACTTTATTTTTCCTTGGAGATCTGTAATCCTTGCTCTAAAGAGCTCCTGACTTGGTGGACATGTGTTGTGTTAGCAAATGCTGCTATTGAAGTCAGCAGACTTGTTAAAACTTGTGCTTTTGCTGCAGCGATGGGGTTTGTGGTGAGCAGGGAGTGCAAGCCCGGTCATTCCTCCTGGTGTATGTGCAGCCAGGAAGGGTTCAGGCAGAGGGGGAGGGCCAGGCAGCTTGACAGCAGTTTTTCCACCTCTCTGTTGGCCATAGCAGAGGGTTTCTCATGGAATCTCTTTGTAGGGGGAGTAGGGGTTATCAAGAGCACTGAGTTTTTCTTTCCAGCAAACAAAAACTGCCACTGAAAACTCATTCCAGAACTTAATACAACCTGAGGCAATATTTCTTCCACAGAAACCACAAACAAATCCATGCACATGTGTTTAGGAAAGGACTCCAGGCTCATCTGAGCAGATCACAGGGATCTGTAGGTTTTGCAGGGAGTAATAAAGCCATTGTTGGTGGCACTGGCTTTCTTGTCTTTGGTCAACTGTTGAGGGCCTGTCCCTTGACTTCCTCAGGGGAGCCTATTTCTATCCAGTTCAGTAGAAAAGGTAGAGGAAGGGGGAAAGTAGAAGTTCGCCATGTTACATTTAGAGTTCAGCTGTTCTCTTCTGCAAATGTTTTCACAGAGAAAATTTTCTTTTTAGATATTAAGTCCACTAGCATGTAATGAGTGCACATAAAGTGATGGACCCTGCCAATGTATTTACAGAAGACAAGCATTTACCAATCTTTTTCTGGTACATGGCTTTTGTTTCACACTGAAAAATAATAAATAAAAAAAAAAAAGTTTATTTTTAAAAGATCTCTTTTCCCACTCTCCACTGTATTCCTGAGAGGTATTATGTGTTCCTTAGAAAAATTTATCATTTGGGAAGGGTGAAACCACAGTTAGGTTTTTGCACATCCCTTTAATGAGTTTTATGTAGATGTTATGTGGACCAGAAAAAGTCAAGGTGCCATCACTCTGTGTTCTAATTAGTGTGTGCTTAAAAGCGAAAAAGAGAAAATGGAACCTGTTTTTCAGTGCTAAAATCCAGCATTGTTGGAGAATCTAACACAGAGGTTTTAAATTGAGCTTTTGCATCTATTTCTTTCTCCCTGAAGAATCTGTTGGCTTGAAGTTGGGTAACTCTCTAATAAAGTCATTGTGGGGGTCTTTGCTGTCATGGAAAAAAAAAGGGACTAGAAAATTGCAGTGCAAAGCTCATGTTTGCTAAAGTGATCAACCTTAAATGGTGTGTGGGTTATCTCAGAGTATAATCAGCATAGCTGATTTGAATAGAGCTGTCTTTAAAATAGAGATCTGCTGGTTAAGATTTGTTTTCATTTAGGTCTTACTTTCAGCAATAGGATTAGCCTAAGGTCTATATATCTACAGGCTCTTGTATAAACAAGCAGCTTAAACAAAACTACCATTATTATACTGATTCAGGGAGAGAGAAAAGCCTTGTTTGGTTTATTGAGTTAAGATCATATGTGTGACAAATAAAGCCTTCCTTTAAATGTAAGTTTTGTCCCATTCAATATAGTAAGTTTCTTGAGAAAAAAAATTATAAAGGCAAACATTATTCTTAATGCCAATTCAATTTGTCACCTCCAGGTTTTAATCCATAGGCTGGTGAAATACGTGCTTTTTCATCCAGTTGAGCAACAAGGCAGCTGATATCGCCATATTTATCACCATCAGGGTGATATAATCAATTTACTTCTTGCTATAAGAACTGCTTTACCCTTCCTTTTTCTACCTTTTACTCAATAGCCTTATTAAACTCTTTTTAGTGCTGATTTATTGCAGCCATGGATAATGTGTTCTGTGGTGTTTCCCCCACAAGGAACTTCAATTGCTGTTATCATTCCTTTGTCTTTTTTGTTTTATTCAGCACATCAGGTTTTATTTACTATCTTAAAGTGTCTCGTAAATAAAATGTGTAAGTTCTGAGCTCAGTTAGCAATTTGAGATCTGTTGAGGCATGGCTGATCATTCGTGGTATGGATGCCATGGGGCTTATTTCATACAACAGCAAGCAGAGTTTGCATGTTTCTGAGTCCCCATCACAGGAGGTGTTGTGAGCTTAAAACTGGTTTGTGACCCAAGAAGAACTGAAAAGCATGGTGGGAAACTGGCATTGAACTGAACCAATCTGAAAATGTTTTGTGTTTTTTGTAATACCTGTGCAATTCAGATGCTGAATTTGAAACAGGAAAGAGATTAGGGAAACATTTCAAATTACAAAACCAGTTAAGTTAAAACTATTGTTAAATGAATGTGAATGAACTCATCTCCTTTTTAGACCAGTCATGGTCAGGTCTTAAGGCCCACAGAGCTGAATCTTTGCAGAATTCCTCTAAGTGGGTGAAACGGGTGGTGGACGCATGAATTTCCAAGTGCACAAGTTGGCATAGCAGTTCAGGAGGACCTCTGGATAAAAGCAATCATCATATTGTCTGCTCTCCTAAGTGCCTTTTGAAATACTTGAAATTTTTATGGATGATCCCTAAAATATTATACTAGCAAGATAGCAATGTATTTAAACTGTCAACAACTGACCCTGGATCATTGGTTAGAAATATTGCATTTGCTCATTCTGGTCTATTTGCTGCTGCTGGTTGCAGCTGAAGAGCTGAGTGGACTCACTGAAAGTAAATTTCACCTTCACCACAGAACTCAGTTGCAGGTTGTGAATATTATTTAAATTGAAATTATTTCCTTATAAGAAGTCTCACAGAAGCATTGGGGTTTTTTTCCAGGCTGACTTTTTAATATTTATTTTGTACTGTTCTCTCTTTTATCCTTAATTTGGGGCTAAATTAGATCCGTCAGTGTCCCTTTAAATTTATTCCTCACTGACTAATTTGTTTTAGCTAACTCGTTTCAGGACAAGTGTAGAATACTTACTGCACAAAAGAGAAAATTCAGATCAATCTCAGTCTGCTGAGAAAATTAATCAATTTGCAAGTTACATCTAGCTTAATTCTGTCATGTAAAGCAGGCATTGAATTTCCCTTCCCATGTTGCTGACACGGGAAGGTAACTCAGTCTCCACTGGAAGAGGACTAATTCACTTACCTTGTGCTCTGTGTTGAGGCCATTAAAGGACTGCATTTAGAAAACAGCTGCTTTATGTGTGTATGCCAATATCTCACTCATTTTCCACATAGGTAACAGATCAGAACAGTCAGATTGGGTTGATCCAGTCTATCATGGAGAGATTTTGAAGCAGGATGCCTTTGCCCTGATCCTGAGGAGCTGTTGATGAGCACCACCCCAATTAAAGTGCATTGGGCCAGACCAGCTTTGCACAGATTCTTCTCCAGAGCCAATTAGCTGCAGAACATTTGGTAAAAAGGAACAAATCACTGGAAACTCAGCCCTGTACAATGTTATCATTTATGTTCAGTGCTAGTCTAGTGCTCAAGAGTGTTTCTTTTTGTTATACCTCTGCAGAACTTCTGGAAAGAAAATTGTTTCCTGCTTCTTGTTTGGCCTATATATTCTAGAGCCACATTATTCAGTGTTATCACCTTAAGAAGCAGTTAAGATTAAAGTGAGATAGCACACATTTGAGTTTAGAAAAGCAGCCAGAGAAGCTGTATAACTTTTATGGTCTTCATCCAAAGTGCATTTAAGTGTAGGACTGTTTTTCAGAAAATTGAATTAAAATGTAATTTTTCAACTGCTCTGTATTTCCATTTATACTCTTCATCTTCTAAATCTGTGCCATGATATGGCTGTCTACTGTTGGCCAGGGTTTCTGGGCCAGCTCTCAAGAATATGGAAATCTGAGAACTAAGAAGAGGAAGAGGATGCTTTGGCAAGCTTACTTTTATTGGTTACGGATAGTTGGCTATCACTGTGGTATCCCTTGGGATTATCACCTGCCAAAATCCAGAACTCCATTTCAGAGGGGATTATTTCAAGGAGCAGGAGCAATTACAGAGTAGTGTAGCAGGCAGTGCTGTGAAGAGTGATGCAATTTTTTGGAAGTTCTGCCTTGCTATGACTCTTTGCTTGGGAATTACTGTACTTATTCATGTACAAGTGAACAAACCCAGACACTTAGAAAAAAATGCTGTTATTTGATTACTAATATGAACAATTGTTACTATGCTTAAAAATAAGGCCATCAAATTAGTTTGTGAAGAGGGGAGAGGGATTTGCATGTAGTGCAATGAACAGGGAAAGAAGATACAAGGAAAAAAGAAAGTCAGATTTTTACCCTACATTTGATTGGTGTCTGTTTAAAAGAATCGTAATTTCTTTTCCTGTGATGATAAAGGTTACAAGTTTTATTACAAAATTTAAATAAGTAGTATAATTGCACAGCAGACCCAAATTGTGAAGCTATTTCATGCTCTGTGGGTGTCACTCTAGAAAGTTCCTGGTGGACAGGCAGCCAGGGTGACACTGTGGCTTGAGTGAGAGGGCCGAGGACAGGCACAACTCAGCTGTGCCAGCTGTGTGTGGAGCTGGCTGCAGTGAGACCAGGGGGGCCTCAATCAAGAAGCTGAGCAGTGAAGAAAAAAGCAAGTAGGTTAGTGCTGTGAAGCTGATAATTAATATTTCTGAAGATATTAGGAAATGAGAGGTTGGGAATCCTTTGGTGTCTCTGTAGTTGTCTTCTTCTGTATTGGCCAGATGCAGAATATGGGCAAGAACTTAATGAAATTCTGCATTGCTGTGCTTATAAACAGCTATTTCTCCTTCTACAGCCCCTCTTCCTATGAGTTTCTTAAGACTGGCTAATGAGATTCACTTTTATCTCAGGATCTTTAACGACTCCCAAAAGACCAGGAGCTTAGTTTTAAATCTCATCAGCAAAGCAGAGCAGCTTCCAGCAGCAGAGTGCTTCCTGACAGCATCATGGAGCTTGCTGCAAAACTGGCTCAGAAAGAAAAAGGATGCCAGCACTAGATCCAACACTATTGCTTTTGGCAGGTCCTGGATGTTCAGTCTCTGCCTTCCACTCATGGAGCTTCCAGCATTGTGTTGCTGTGTGTTGTGTCCTACTGCCAGGTCAGGAGTTGGCACACGTGCAAAGGCTTGAGCTGCATTGTCATGTTTGCACACACAAAAGAAAGGTGTAGGAGTTTAGATGTCATGTTTGAAATAGCTGCTTGGAAAGATACAGGTATGTTATTGCCTCCACTCATTACAAAAACTGCATCAACATGTCAGTGATTGACTGAGTCTTCAGAAAGTTAGTGAATAAAAACAGTCACACAGCACAAGAAACCTCAAGGATGACCCAGGACCCAGAAACTGTGCAGGCTTTTTTTACTCAAACACAGAGTAACTCCATTTTGCTAACAAGGTGCCAGACAATGGCATATGGTCACCTCTGATGGTGCATTGCCAGAAGAGCTGCAAGGCTCCAGGTGCATCCCTGGTGGGTTCAAATTGCTTTCAGTGAATTCTGAATCCTAAATTTTCAAATATGAATAGTGCTTTTGATGACACAATTTTGGGTACTGAAATTGACCCTATTAAAGAGAAGGTAGATTTTAAAAGGACAGATATTCATCTGATAATGAAAATTAGGGCTTTTTCACAGGACTGAGCCCTCAGAAACTCTGACTCTCCACCTCACTTACTGTTCTTGAAAATATGTCCTAATTCCCAAGCAGGTCCTTTATTTGATGCATATATGCTTTATATATGACTATAGAAAGGGGCATTTTAAAACAAAATAATTTGGCATATTTAAAAAGGAAAAAGAATGGAAGGGAGAAAGGAAGAGCAGTACTCAAAAGCAATCAAATGACCTTAAATTTGAGGTCATGTTCTAAATGAAAAGTATAATTTTTTTCCCCAAAAAGCTCATGAGTCCTTTTGGGGCAGGCAGACTTAAACAGAATTTGGAAACTTCAGTAGAAATTGCTTCCTCAATCCTTAGAAACACTGAAGTTCCTGAAAGCCCTACTTTTGAATTTAAAAGTTCAGACTAAATGCATTTGTCCACAGAGGAGAAGAACTGAGAGCTGTGAAATGAACTTCATCCCTTCCTCTCTTCTGATAACAATTAGTATCAAAATGGCTATTGAAAATTTTACAAAAACATATTCAACCATTCAGAGTGAAGATGTCCATCTTCAGGGTGAGTATATTCAGAATATATCCATTCCAGCACTTACATGCCCTTTCCTATGGGTTAGGATCCACACGTGACCCCTTTTATATAAAGTTAAAAACCCAGGATTTTCCTTCTTTTAGAAATGTTGGATAAACCAAGTATCCCAGGATGAGCTAATGCTTAATGGGTTGTCCCTTGTTGATTCCTGAGAATCTGCTCATCCAAATGAAAAGAAAGATTCCCTGTGCTTCCAGTGAAGTTCTTAAGGGCCCCTAAAGCCCAAAAGGAGCAAAATGAGCATCCATTATTGAAAGCCAGTAGGCTTTCTGTTTGCTTCTCAGGGTTGCTTGAAGTCCCTTCCTGGTTGTGGATGGTGAAAGACACCTTACAGCATGGTCACATTGTCTTTTCCACTCAAAATTGTCTATAACAGCCCCTCCCCCCAGTCTGCTGCTCCCCCTCCTCAGATGTGTCTGCTTGGTCTGACACCCTCACCTCTCTCATGAGATCAGCTCTGCCTGGGCCCAGGGCAGATTTTGTTCATCTTTCCCATGCTAATAGCATGGCTTAGTTCTGCCTTGTTGCCCAAGCCTTCCTTTGCTCCCCTAAAAGTCAAAGGCTGCCACAGCTTGGTCTCAAGCACTGCTCTCTGCCCCAGGCTGTGCCCACCTCTGCTGGTGGGGCGCCAGGCTGGCAGGTGCCCAAGCCCCCCGGCTTCCCAGCAAAGCAGTGACCCTCGTTAGGAAAGCTGAATGCTCCCAGAAAGTACCTCTGGGACAATAATCAGTTGTAAGAGCCTATTGATCTGTTACATTTGTTTTCAACCTGCAAAAAGGAGGTTCTTTTGTTCTGGGGCTGGCACCAAGCTCTTGCCACAGTGGGTCCAGCGCGTCTCCGGACACTGCGATCAGGCGCCTTGCAGCTGAGTCTGCAGAATATTTGCTTATTACAGGAGGAACTGAAAGAACCTGGAATTCACTAGTGACCAGCCTCTTACTTCTTGAACAACTGTTTTCCCCCTTCCTTTTGTTTCTGTTTCAATCACAGCATTACAAATGCGATTTGAATCCCCCTTGCAGATACCAGCACACAACGGTCAACATTCATCCCGTTAAAATGCCAGCACCATTTGCACTGAGTGGTCAGTGGCTGCTGCTTCCTTTTTAAATCAAACTTGGAATAATTAAATGGCCACAGCAGAAATGCAAATGCAGATTTTTGCATGTCCAATAATCAAAGGGAGGAAAAAGTAGTCTGAAGCTGTTTTGTTTTAATCATATTTGATTTTTATTTTAAATGAAAGCACAAAGGTAATTTTTCTGTTGCTCTACCTGTGGCTCCTTAAATCATGGTAAACGCGCATTATGATCTTCTTAAAAGAGTAAGAACATTCCTTGTTAATTAATTTATACAGCTGTCAGTACAGCTTTCTATGTTATTCATACTCTAAGTGTTTGACTGCCATAGATTTTCTAGCAGTTCCTGGCAAAGCTCCAGTGAAAGCCTGGGATTTATTAGGCTGACTTGGTGCAAAGTCTATTGATTGTGGCCTCGAGGGTAATAACTAAATAGAGCTGGAGCAACAAGTCAATAACACCATTGTTGCTACAGACTCCATTCACTTGAGGAGTTAGATTGTTTTACAGTGGCAAAGAGTAATCATGAGCAGATCAGCATGTTCAACAGGCTCTGTACCATGTTAGTGCTGGGGACTGTTTTAAAGCTTTCAGCAGGACTGCAGGAGAAGTGAGGTGGGGTGCAGGGATTAGGAATCCTGGTAAACTCCTTCATTAGGACTAAAAGGTTTAGTCTTTATCATCTTGCAGCAAGGAGTCCCCATGCCTGTGTTGGTCCAAACGGATGTTAAAATCCTGTGCCCATCAATCCATCAAGGCACAGTAGAAACCTGATTTAAATTTTGGTTGGGAGTATACGTGCAATGTGTGCATGTATGCGTGAATGCACGTCCATATGCCCTAGCATGAAATAATATTTTAGCTAGTACAAACTTCACCTCTGTGCATTAGTATTTCCTGGCAATGGCTAGAAAGAGGCACCTATTTTCTTAAATTCAAAATGAGGAAATGCTTTTGTTTATTGCTCCTCTAATCCTCCCACGTGTTTATTTACTTTTAGAATTCTTTACTTTTGCAGAAATATATACAAACCTACTAGGGGAGAGACGTTTATTTCCTGAGAGTTTTATCGTTTATTTGACAGCCTTTGACACTCATGTTATATTAAGAGCAGATCATTTTGAAAAGTGAAAATTGTGAAGACAGGAGTTTCAAAAACAGAACTGGATGATTTTGCACACATCTTGTATCCCTCTCAGGGAGCTGCAGAAATACTGAGTAATAAGAATTAGTTTCTTCCTAACACCAGTTAGTAGCAGCCTACTCCCTTGAAACATGAAAGATGGTACAGAAAGTAATAATATGAACCACATGACATTATAAAAAGGCAGATGTAATTATGCTTTGTAAAACAAACTGAGTGGTCAAGCAGCAAGCTTTTGTGTATTCAGCAGTTCCACAGACTCTTCTTCCCTTCGCCTATTTCTTCTTGGATGTCAAGTTTTCTTTTTTTGTAAGTAATGTTTCTAAGCCCACATTTTTGGAGATAATAGGAAACAGCAAAGCTTTCTTCCTGAGCCTGGAGTCATTTTAAAACACCAGCATTTTAGACACCAAAATTTCAATAGAGGGGTTGACTTTCGAATGTGATGGTGACTATGACATTTGATGCCTGTTTATTAAGAATTTATCTGTCCTTTTTTTTCACTACTTCTCTTGTTGTATTATAGCTCATACTATTTAAAGTGCAAAAAGGGGTGGAACTAGTAAGGAAATCCTGTGACCAAATATTCAGGAGGGTACTGGGCTTCCCTTGGCTACAGGCAATCCACTGAATGTTGTCAGCATGAAGTCAGGATGTGCTGGGGCAGAACTCTGAGCAGGAGAGATGCAAGCAAGTAATTCCTTTCCTTCCTTCCTTCCTTCCTTCCTTCCTTCCTTCCGACACTTCCGACACTTCCGACACTTCTGACACTTCCTTCCAACACTTCCTTCCGACACTTCTTCCTTCCTCTCTCCCTTCCTCCCTCCCTCCCTTCCTTCCTTCCTAGCAGAGAGCTTGTCAAGTTCGTAGTGCTTCCTCAGAAGCTCATTTAACACTTTGAGAGGAGTAAACTGACTTTAAACAACTCTCAGGAATCTCTTTTCCCCCAGGCCTCAGACACTGCCTCCCATGGAAAGAAATGTATCAGGTGGTTAATAATCACATTCTGTCGGGATATTTTCGTGAGAGGTCAGTAAATACCATCTATTTGGAAGCAAGCAACCCAAAGCTGGGCTTTTCCTTTATGACTTCCACACGGTCAGATTTCTAGTAGAGGCATTCATTTTGAATGAAGAAATTTTATCTACACTTCTTGAGTTCAAATCCGTGGTCTGAGGAATTTTTGACATATCAAACCACCTCTGGCTGTGGCATAGGAAGTAAATATGCAAAAGAGGTTTTGCAGAAGTCTTAATACTTTTTCATTAAAAAAAACAACACTGATTTTCTTGGCTGATTGAAGTGTGATGTGCCACCCTATGATGATTAGGTATGTCATGGAAGCATTGTTTGCACCCCACTTTTTTCAGATAGGAGAGACTGGTAAAAGGAAAACCCCCTTACCAAAATG
This sequence comes from Sitta carolinensis, assembly GCA_032173965.1. Taxonomy (NCBI): domain Eukaryota; kingdom Metazoa; phylum Chordata; class Aves; order Passeriformes; family Sittidae; genus Sitta; species Sitta carolinensis. The sequence continues at coordinate 26,622,926 of CM063287.1, forward strand.
TGAGGATTGACATTTCTTTTGAGTAGTACTCTTGCAGTATGAACTGTAGATTTACAGGAATTAGAAAACAAACAGTTGAAGTATCCTCTCCCCCTCCTCCTTCCTCCCCTCCTTTCTTAAAGTGTCTTCATCAATCAAAATCAACACAAATGAATAATGGAGGCAGACAGAATGTGAAGAGACAATAGCGGTGTTGTTCAGAATTGACGGCCATAAATCCATTGTATCCTAAGAGACTGCACGGAGTAAATACCTGCCCTTGCCCACCGCCAGCTAGCCCAGATTCAGAATATCATTTAAGTGCTGATGTTCCAAGGAAACTTCAGCCCATTAATGCTCCATTTATTTTAGAGCACCAGGGCTACAATGAGGCAGGGGGACTTGAAGGGTGAAGGTTTGGAGTGACAGGGGAGTTTCCTTCTCCTCATTCATTTGTTAATTTGGGATGACAGAAACAGAAATGGTGTTCTTATGAGCAGGTCAAAGGGGTTTTTTAGAACCAGCAGAAAACAAGGAAGCTGGTGCAAAGGAAGTTACAGAGCGCATCGTTTGAAATCATTAAAATTTGGGCCTAGCTGAGGTTTTCTCTGTAAGACAAAAAGGGGAAGCACATGTCAACTGGCACTGCAGAGGCATGCAAAAGGGTGGAAAAGCCCAACAGAAAGCAAAGCCAAGAGGATTATGTACCTCAATTTCAGAGAGCATGACTTGTGGTGTGAATTCAAGCCCTGACGTTTTGGTTCAGGTATGATACAGCCGAAGTCTCACGAGCTGCTCTTGTAGGAATTTGACTCTGAGGGGCAAGAGCCTCTGGGGTCAGCTGCTCTTTCTGCCACTCCAAAATGCCAGCTCTCAAATGGAAACTTCCCTTCCTCCCTTCCCATTAGAATGGTCCCTCCAGTTTTGTGTGCCTTTTGGAAGCAAGCCTGTGGGAGCAAGTGCAAATATGATTCTTAGGCCCAGGCTCACACGTTTAGGAGGTTTAAAGTTGCTTGTTTTATTTTTGGTTCTTCTGTAATTGCAGTTTCTTTGGCAGAACATTCCAGACACAGATCACTTGCTCAGGGCTTGTTAGCACCAACAGCATTCCAGCTCTGTTAGAATCTCTGAAGTTTATCTACCTCAACCATATTCTCACACCTTTTATGATTTTCATTCTCCTCAAACTGAGGAAAAAAAACCCTAACCAAGGCAAATAACAGACTACCTGGCTGGAAGGATTGATGACCTTTCTGATGGGACTGGGGAATGCTCTTTGAGATCAGTGTGAACAAGCAGAGCTCCTGACAGCACAGCACCTCACTGCAGAGAGGCTTGAACGTGCCAGTTCTGTTGTGAAAACAGTTTATTTAGTAGTTAGTGCCTTGACTTTTCTGTCTTTGTACTTCTGAAAGAGGATCTCTTGCAAATGATGAACCCTTAGCCTTCACAAAATACTGATCCCTCTATAACATTTTCTTAATTGAAGCTTAGAAGGAAAAAAATATAATGTAGTATTTTAAGAGTGCCTGCGTAGCACCTTTCCAAGTTTGCATGCCTGTCAACGGGATGTCATCCTGTAAGTGTGAATGAATGACTCTATTTCCAGTTGGAGTTTCCATTCCTAGGCAAAAATAGCACCAAATACACTATACTTCCAGAACAGATTTTTTTTTTTTTAACTATATAAATCATGCCACAATTAAAAGTAATCTGTAGTTATTTCTTTATTAAAAGCATTCTATATGCCCAGTATCAAGTGAAAACTATGAAAAAGAGAAGACACTGCTTCAAATGTCAAAATAAAATGACAAGAAATAACTTTTCATTCTGTTCTAACTGAGCTGAACTATATTTTGTAAGGATAACAGTTAAATTTAACATTCCTCAGGTTTTCCATTGTCTGTTTTTTTTTTTCCCAACCAGCATGAAGCACTGAAGCTTTAAGCAGCCTGTCATGATGCTGATGGTTTTTTCAAGAAAATATGTGTTCCTCAGCTGTTGCAGTTACTGCAGCATTTGTGCCTTTTCAGATGACACTTCGCCAGCTTTTTAAAATTGCCTAAATCCCATGGGCACAGTGATGAGGCCTAAGATTTTTAAGGACCTTGAAGTATCTAAATCATGGCAGAGGCTAATTATCTCCAAAGATTTGATTCTTGAGTCTGATTCATTTAGTCTAGGAGTCTCAATGTCCTAATTATCAAACCTATTTGTTATGATAGGATTTGGGGTTTTTTGTTTGGTTTATTGCTGCTAATACAAATAATTGATAAAGAGTTAGCAGAATATTCTAATGATGTGCATTTGGATTGGATGTAAGGTAGAAAGCAATAACAAGGATTATAAATAACTGCTTAATCTGTAGAATTCTAAAATAGCCTCTTAAATTTGATTAACTGTATTAATATATGGTTAATCATCTAAATCTTTTATAAACTATTTGTAAATGCACCTTGACATAAAGCATGACTAGTTTGTATTTTATGAAACATGGCAATTCTGTTGAGGAAATGGAGCAGTATTTCTGAAATACGGTCAGTGTAACTGAGAAGGCAAACTTATGTTACAGGTCTTGATTGTGGAAAGTCAAATATTTGCAGTTTCTGAATTTCCTTGCACAAATTTGTTGATCAAAGGTAGTGAGGAGTAACTATGCTCTTCCTTGGAGCAAAGCAGGCATAGGGAGGTAAACAGAAGAAGAGTTACAAAAGAGTTAAAACACAAAAATGGAATGATTTCAGAATGGTTTGGACCTTGGTCCTGTGGTACAACACCATCAACATCAACAACAGGGTTTCCTGCCTACAAGAATACCACTCCTGCCCCTGTGCTGCATCCAGCTGCTTTCTTGTTTACATGGGCTCTTCTGTTTTCCTGTCAAGGTCTTCAGATTGAATTGATCTAGTGCAAAATATCTCTCCTCACCTCTCCACCCTTCTCATTTTCCTCTTTCTTTTTTTATCCTGGATCAATTCCTTGATCCGATTCATTACAAGGACCCACAAACTGTTGAGTCAGCACAACTCAGGTTGGCATGCTGTAGCGAGATGGCAGAAGTGAACATCAGGAGGAGGAGTACAGGTGGAGGAAGGGACAGACTTAAGCATGACTCCTAAAATTAGTATTGTTGCTGTTTGCTTTGTGTCTTGGAAACATGGTCTTGGCTTGAGTCAGAGCATTTAAACTATAAATTCCCCTCTAGCCTTTGACACCCTTAAACTTTACTTTTGCCATCTGTTAAGTGGGAATAACACTAGTTACCAGAGGGATATGAAGACTTACTAGCAGTTGTTCAACCAATTAGTACATGAAAAACAGGGAAAACTGCTTTTTACACTCCTGCATTTTGCTGAAATAATTCTCCTGTGCTAATGAAATACATTTGTAGTAAAGTAGTTGTTTTCTATTGTGTTCCTCCTATAAGAAATATGTTGCTAGAGCAAAGACAGGTCCCTGTTTTTGTAACCCAAGTGTCTCTATTTTTAGTTTTAATATATTGGCTGCATCTCTCTCTCTCTCTCTCTTTTAAATTATATGTATATATTTATGGCCCTTGCTATTGGGAGAGAATTTCCTGCAAACAGATCCATGGTGCCCTGCTCCGACATGGAGTCCCTTGTGTTCCCCAAGAGGTTGCTCCAGAATAAATGTCTGGTTGTAGGAAAAGCCTGGTGAACTGTAAACTTTATATTGCCTTCAGCACGTAGTAGATTTGCATGTGCAGGAGGTATTAGTGCCTGGGCATCCGATACTTGGCAATGTCACATCTGAAGACGTGAGTGACATCAGAGATTCAGCCCCAGCCCCAGTGTCCTACAGAGTCACTTCCTCTTTGGATAATTACATTCTCAGCTTTCTCTGCAATTTTAACTGGGGGGGGAAGTATCTGTCCTCACATCCTCATTTACAGAGGTGAGTCCTGTAACCATGCACCATTAAACAGCTGCCACAGCTCACCCAGAAGGACTTTTTACATAATGTTCATATCTGGTTTGCATTCCGAGCTGCGCAGATCAGCAGTAACGCTACGTGGGTATCTGAAAGCAGGATTTGACCTGTACTTGGGTTCTGGTTCACATGCAGCAAGGAGCACTTGCTCAAATAGTTTCACGGACTTCAACAGGAATACTGGTATGCAGAATCAGGCCCCTAAGGATCCTTGGTAATGAAAGGTATCCTGTAACTCTAAGGTATTATTATGATGACTACTCTGGAGAACACAGAGGTATTGAAGTTGGCAAAATGAATTACAGAGTTAAATGTATAAGTAAACCAAGAAGTGACTGATGTTTTTTGCATAGTAATAATCTTCATAATCGCTTCATTTGCAGTTATTTCATTTTAAACTTAAGGCACAGTTTTGAAGCACAACTCAGTGGAGATTTTTCCTGTAATCTATAAACTTTAATGAAAGCTAATTGGAGGACAAATTTTAATCTAATTAAAATGTGGCTGCATAAAACAGAAAGGATGAATGAAGTTAAATGCTCTATGGGGCACAGTTTTCAAACAATGACTACCCTGAATACTAAGTCAAATGAAGCTTTTGTAAAATGATGATCATGAATATTGCCAGCAACAGAACAACCTTGAGAAACTGCAAATGAAAGTTTTCATGTATTCAGTTTAAAAAGTGGACATTTGATTCAAAACTGCATAAGGATTTTTAAAAGAAAATAGAAAAGCAACACAGTCTCATCTAAAAACATAACAAGTAAATTAGCCAAAGGTGTACATTCCGTCCAAGTTCTCATGATCAGCAGATGCAAATGTTTGCAGTGCGCCGATGAGTTATGAGCCCTAATGAGATTTCAATGCTGAGCAAACAATAAAAATTTATGCATTGCATAGTTTTAGTGGCCTTTGGCTTCATGGTTAGTGTTACACCCTTTCAACAGCTTCAGTAATATAATATCCAGCTGGCTTTGGAGGTAAGGAAAATTTTAGGGGTGAACTGAAATTGTGAGAAATAACGTGATTGATTGCTTTGTCAGAATAATGCATTTCCACGGTATAATTGTCCATAGTAATCTTAGCCCGGGTATGGATACATAGGTTCTAGTTATGTTCAGACACAAATTTTGAAGGGCTCAGGTGAAGAATGGCTTTTCCAGCTTTTGAGCCAGACTGTTTCCTGTGCTGGGTATGTGTCATGGGGTCTCACAAACAGCCCCTCTAACAAGAACATTCCTGTCATAGTCCGGCAAATGGGAGAATTGAAAAGCTGCACTTTCCCCAACAACTGTCGTGTCTCAAGAAAAGAAGTGGAGGACTAGCACAAAAAGAAAGGCACAATAGATATTGAAATAAATGCATGTAGTGGAGAGTGGGGGGGGGATGAACCAGGGAATTCAACTGGTGCAGTGTGAGAGTGAGCTCAAATGACTTAAATTTAAAAGTCCCATTTGTGGGTTAGGCTGTTATGCATCCAGAACCTCCACCAAAATGATTGCCTGCATTACCCTACATAATATTAAAATCTTAGCGTGTGATTAATAGCAGATTCCCTGCATACGTGTCACAACACACATCTGCAGCAAATCTGCCAGTATATTTCTGTGCTAGTTTTACTTTGGGGCCATAAAGTAATTCCTGTTTTGTGAATGAGAATAAACCTATTATGCACTAGGTTAGCTACACCCAGTTTCTTCTCTTCAGGGAAAAAGAGCTGCTTATTTGATACAGCATCTCGAATTTCAGTGTTCAGAAGTGAGTTTAAGCCTTGGCTAGATTTGCTTGAGCAAGCTGTTGGGATTTGCCTTCACGTTCTGTGTTTTCCAAAACTTTCTGTGCAAAGAGTATTGAGAAACTTCTGGACAGCAGTAAACTAGTGGACTTAATTGCAAGGTGTTTATTGCTAAATTTGTTAATGAGTCAACATGCAAAAAAGATATATTTATCCCTGTTTCCTCTTAAAGTAGTAGTAAAAAATAACTTCAAAAAATTCTTTTTCTTAAGCTGTTTGGTGATGCAGTTTTGCTGTTCACAAAAGCCCTTTTTCCCATCCACAAATAGCTACCTTTCACTTTGCCCCAAGGGAACTGAGCATAGCTCAAATGAGGCTTAAAAAAAAAATAAAAAAAAAGATACTTTTCCCAACTGCAACTCAAAGCCTCTGCATACTCACACATGCGCACAAAATAAAAAGGAAGATACAGAAGCATTCCTCTAGTCTGCCCTCTAAAAAAATCCTGTCTTGCTCCCCAAAATGAAAACAGAACCCCATGAAAACAACTTAAAGGACAACAAGAAAACATTAGGAAAGCAACATCTGTTTTGCATTCTTGGCATAAGTCTGTCCTTGCAACACAGGGTCTGACACAGATGTACAGGGTTATGACACCACTGAGTACTGCTTGATTTAAAATGGTGAAACAGAGCAGAATCAGGGCACTGAGCTCTTACAACTCTGTGCAGAACTGTGGCGCTTGATCTCCTTTGCAGATGTGGGACTCAAACCCCACTGAAGTTTTAGGCATCTTTCCATTGATTGATGCAGACTGTGGAGCGAGTCATATTCCTCCTCCAACCATTTAGAATTTATTATTGACTGCACTTTCTCATCGTGTGTGTTTTTTGCTGTCCGTAAAATCTCAGTGCCCCAGTGTGTTCCAGTCAGCTGCCTTGTGTGTAGCCACGCTCAGAGAACCTTTCAAATGATGCTACATAATTAACCTCTGCAGTTTTTAAGGGAAATAAAATAGAAGCAAGGAGAGAGACATTTAAAGGTACTCAGAAGGACAAAAGGAGCTATGATTTAATTGAAGAGAATCAATAAGGATGTAAATTTGGGAAGCCGGAGTTGCCAGGAGAGCAGCTGTCTCACCATGACTGCTGCGGTGGCACAGAGGGAGCACCTCTCTCTCTGTTTGCTTGCCCATCCGTAGCCGTAGCGGAGTTAGCTCACCTCAGCCCTGGCACGGCTTCAGGTGCCCGTGGAGCTGTGCCAGGTGTCGGTGCCACCGTGCAGTGTTTTCACCTGCCACTAGATGTCTGTGTGGGCTCTGAAACGTTCTCGAGGGGCTGATGCCCCTGGTAAACGCGGCAGGCAAAGCTGGAGCATAGGCAGTGAGGAAGCCTTTTAGTTTGTGGTTATAATTGTAACAGCTTTACTTTAATTAGGCCTGTGTTTAAAGCAATTTGTGCTGTGTAAAACTAAATTCCAGGCTTTCTCATTTGAGACAGATAAGGAAAAGGTGTTTTTCCCGGTCCACACCTGTTGAAGACAAACTGTTTCCTTTCTGTTCATGTGAAGAACTGAAATATATCTCAATATTGTGAAAGTTTTGGAGGAAGTTGCTGAGATGTAAAGTAGGTTCATCTTATTTTTATTCTGAAATGGTGAAATATCAAAACACAGAATATCTTTTCCATAAGTGAATTGGTAAGACATATACATCAGCACATCTGGGCTCATGGAGGAATGTAATGCTTCAGATGTTAAGTTCAGTATATTAAAGGAAAACAAACAAACAAACAAAAAACCCCTGGACCTGGGCACAGAAATCTATTTCCCAGTTCTGTTTCTCAGCAACCCACTGGCTGGCCAGGGCAGCTGCACCTGTGACCAGCTCTTCTGCAGATATCTCCCAAGAAAAATACAAAAGTGCTCAGCATATGTTTGACTTTCATTTATCTCTGTCATTCGGGAATAAGATACAGATAGTATTGGGAACAATGAAAGGTACATTCTGATATTATTTTCAAGTTTTTTTTTTGTCTAGACAGAAAGGAGCAACCACTTGTATCTCTGTGGAACAAACAGCCCCACTCCACACACTCACATCCTAGGCTGAAGGCCAGAGGGAAGTAGTAGGCTGTCTATATTAAAAAAAAAAAAAAAAAAAAAAAAAAAGTTTAAAACCACCACCCACTCATCAGGTGACTGGAGACTGTGGTTGTAAAATATGCTGCAGGCAGAAGTTCTGAAAAATCCCAGAAAGTGTTGAAAACATCTCTAAACAAGGTATTTTTCTCCTGCACCTTTCTTGCTAAAGGTCCCAATTGCTGCCAAGAAAGCTAGTGAGAATGTTAGCTGCCAAATAAAAAATTTATGACATTGTTTGGCAAAGGATTGTATCACTGCTTGTTTTATACATTTCCAAAAGTCTCTTGAAGGGCTGTTGGACACATACAGCTCAGTGATCACTGTGCTTTATCTGTTCTTTAATATATAAAAAAAGCAAGTTCCAATAAAGTATGATTTAAACAACAGATTTTTCTTCTTTTAATAGCCTCCTATAAGCACTTGCTATGGTGAGAATATAATTTCTAAACAACAGTCCATGTATTTACATTGTTTTAAAAGTCCTTCACCTGACAAAGTTACTTGTACATAGTAAAAATACATTAATTTTTCAATTAAAAATGTATTGCTTTTGGAATTGGGCTTGTTATATGTAGGAGTCTGGGCCAATAAACTGTCTGTTAAAACATAAAGAAGTCCATTCAAAGTCGTGTCTGCCATTTATGTTTCAAAACCCAAAAAAATAAGGTGTTTGTCTTGCATTGCTCACCAATATCAATTAGGTTTTTGGCTCTATCATTAAATTGATGTTGGGGGAGAAAGTTGTTCCATTGGATTTTGCAGAAAAAATGTATTTTTGAATACAGAGTTATAAGCGCACACTGACAATAATTATTAAGATGGCCAGTGCTGAAGCAACACCCTTAAAAATATTTTCCTCCACTGAAGAAACAAAATGGCCTGTCTCTGTCTTCTCAAACCCGTTATCAGATTAGGCTTCCAGCTGATAATTAGTGCTGTTTAACACAGATCTCGTTGCTCAGAAATCTCAAAGCCAGAGCGTTTACTTTTTCTCATTATCATGTGCTGCTGGAGGTGGGAGCTCTGGAGCACAGAGCTGTTCCTCCCTGCACCATTTTGTCAGGAGACAAAGAGCCTCCTCTTCTCTCTGGTGGCCAGGAGGTGGTGGGACACGGCTCTGGCTTGCTGTCCCCTTCCAAGGGGACAGCCAGAGCCGTCCCCAAGCTGCCCCAGGGCCCCACAGCTCTGCACCGTGCTTGTGCCTTCATGGCACAGCAAATACTCCTGAGCCGCCAACAGCACTACAGATGCTGAGCGCCTTGTGTATGCTTGTGTATTTCATGGTGTTTGATATAAAGTACTCAAGACAGACCAGCATTAAGAGGATTATTTCAGACAGCATTAGGAGTTAATTTACAGAAGATTAGCTCTAAATCAGGCAGATATCATAAGCAAATTAGCATCAGTTGTAAGAGATTCAGAATCAAAATGTGTGGTGGTTTTAGTTTTTCCCTGCATGTGCTTAGTGGAAGAATAGTATCTTTATTAGTTTCCCACACTAAGGTATTACATGTCAGATAGTGAAGAACAGGTATACTTTTTTTTTCCTACATGTGCACTATTTATTATGATGCTGTTTATTGGCAGTGAAACTGCTTAGCTCCAAATACCCTTCCTCTGCTGAATATTTTATATTTCATGCATTTCTTCATTGAGTAATGTTTTGTTTGGCCCTAGAAATGATGTCTCCATGGTGTGTTACAATATTTTAAATAGGTAATATGCAGCTTTACTTCAGAGTAACATAGTTAATCCTTTTTTTTTCTGTTAAAATGAGTCACATTTTGATGCCAACTCATAAAAATAAAGGAGTGTATAAAATGCTACATACCAGAGTGAAGATTATAGGTACTTAAAAATAGCTTCCTTAATATTTAAGCTCGTAAATTATAAATTTGTTTTATTTCCACTGCAGTGATAATTAATTTGTATTAAAAAGCAGATACTGTTCTTCAATCAATTTTCCAGACATATTTTTCTGGCTGCAGACAGACAGGCATGAGCACCTATCCCATCCCTTCTCAGCATGGCAGTTTTGGGAACACTTGCCCGATTAGTGGAGAAGAAGATGAAATGGATTGGGCCACGATATTAAAGTCTGTGCCCTGAGTTGTCCTTGAGATTCTGAAAGTTTTGAAGTCTACAAATGGGATTCCCATCTTTGGAGAAATTTGTGTTCTGCTGTCCAAGAGATTAAACTGCTTAGTCTTCAGTGTGCTCCTGAACACTTGGGGTTTAACAGAGGAGGGAAGTCTGGTGTTTTTTCCCTCTCTTGATGGACCAAATTCTTCTTGACAAGGTTGGCCTGAGGTCACGAATGTCTCCCTGCCTTCACTGAGACAGGAATCCCTGTGCCTTCCAGGAGATCATGAAGACTTACACCCACCCTAAGCCAGTTGGGCTTGCAGGTCCCTCTGGTTGCAAGGCCTGCGAGGGGCTCTTGCACTGTGACTTTGTGCCCTGTGGTTTTACCGAATATTTGGAGGCCTGACATGGTTGTTAAACCGAGGTGTCTGAGGTCATGACAAAGTAGAGCCTTCTCTGCTCCTCTAATAGAAATACTGTAACATGCTGAAAAGAAAATACTTTCATAGTGGCAAGTATCTCCTGACAACTAATTTGATAGTTCTCTATCAGGTAAACCATTTGTGAATACATCGATTCTTCTTATTTTTCACTGTTCTGTCTTCACTGTTCCCAGGTTTTCTCTGAACCGGTTGGGCAAAAAATTGATTTTTGTTTGTTCCACTGGCCTTGTGGAAAATTAGCTTATGAACTGGTTCTTATAGGAAGACTCAAAGCACAGAAAAGGTTGAAAAATAAGCCTATAGCAGTCAAAATTGTTGTCTGAAATGTCTTCAGACTGGAAGGCTGAATTTATTGCTCTAAACAAGTGCTAGCATTGTGGAGGTGTGCAGTCCTGCTCATTATCACTGGAAAAGGGGGAACCAAAAAGCACAGTAAAAAATTAAATTTTAATAATGCTAGTGATATTTTCTAAATCCTTCTTGACAGAAAGATTCTCATTATTTTTATCTGTCTCAGAGTAGGCTCTTTTAATGCCATCTCACAAATGGCCTTAGCCATGATTGTTTTCCTTTCTTTTATAGCATTTGAAAAAAAATGAATATATACCAAAAAAAAATCCTATTCTATCATTCAAGAAGTGCCATGAAATGGTAACATTTTGGATAGCTCATCTTCAGGAACAATTGCTGCAGATGCCTTCAGGTTTTTACAAAAGAGGTCAACATTGTTAAGACAATTGTAGGAAACTTGCCATACAAAAGGATGCCCAGTCAAATATGGTGTAATAAGAAGAAAATAATGCAAGAAGAGTGTGTGTGTCCAGTCTCCAGCTTTGTCACACCTAAAACCTGTAGATTAGTCATTAGTTAAATTGAAGCAGGGTGAAAGACGTTATTTCCTTTCATCTGTTTAAAATATATCTTTTAGTGGCTTCTAATGATTATGGAAGTTGATAAGATGCAGAGTTTTGACATTTTTGTTTTCTTTAAATTGCACAGAATGTAAATTTAACTATATTTATCATAAAATCCAATATGAGATCATGTACCTTCTTGTCATTTTATAGCTTGCATACATTTCTTCTGCTGGAGAAATAATTGCTTTAGCTTTGAGTGCTGACGAGGGGGTTGGGTTTTTTTTTTCCCTATTAACTGTTTGGGGACCAGGGTTTCATGTACCCGACGTGCTAAAGAATGCCACTGCACCGACAGCTGGGCTATCCACCCTCCCTCAGAGCTCTTGCTAAAGCTCTTGTAATGTTTGCTGAGGCCTATGGTTCTTAGTCATGCTCAGGTGACTAAATGTGTGATTTGTTCTTGATACTTCAGTACCCTGAGAAAGGCTGGTTGGAGATTAAGACAACCTTGACTCCTTCCACTTGCAGTTGCCACTGCAACTGTGATCGGTATTTAGACTTGCCAAAGGGATCTGGTATTGCCTGTGCTTTGCATGAAATGAGTTAGTTCCTCTCCCATTTTGGCTGGTGAGTTTCCATGGCCTCAGAAGCCGCACTGTGCCTCCCAGTGACAGTCATAACCTAATTGATTCCCTCTGTGGAAGGAGTGGACATGGAGTTGGGAGAAAGCATCAAAATCGTATAGAGAAAAGTTACATGTCAGGGTCTCTCAGGAGCAGAAGGATGCTTTTCATCCTTCAGAAATCCTCCTTCCCATGTGTTCTAAAAGTAAGCAATGAATAAAATCTAGCTAGTACAAGATTTTCATGTTTTGACCTTTAGTCCCATATCTATGAGGTCCTCAATCAGGCTTTCCCTGTTACCACATTTGATCATTCCTGTAGATCTCTCTCCTTCCTAGGCCGGTCAGTCCCCTCTCACTCTCCACACACCCCACACTGATCACCTGGGTACAATTTTCACTTCCTGAGACTGCCCGCTCTCGAGAGAAGGTTCATGCAAGCCATGATAACCCTGATGGCTACCAAATAACACTGTACTCCAATGCTGTTCATTTGGAATGTGTTGCAAGATTTCAATTAATGAATTGAAAATTTCAATGAATTAAATCTCTCCGTAAGTATTTTAGCTATCAGATATAATAAAAACAATTTTATGTTTTAATCTTTATGACAAGATTGTCAGAAGATGATACAGCAAGGTAAAAACATAGTTGAGTCAAGGAAAACCAGTGTGTTGCAGCAGGCATTCAGCCAAGAAAGGGATATCCTTTCTTTTAATCCTCCCAAAAAACTGTCAAAGGAAAAGTATATTTGCTTCTGGTCAAAGTTTAATGTGCAAATATAGGACCCATTAAAAGGAGATGATGGGTCAAGGTCTTTACTGGCTAATTATTGATTAGCATCTTCTGCTTCACTGGTGAGTTTCATCTCTGCAATGTTTCTGATTAATGGGAGATTACACACACTTTACAATATGCTAACGCCTTTCTATGTGATTTTGCCTTCAGAGCTAGCAAGCTTTCTTTCTTGGGCCTCATGTTCAAGCTTGTAGAGATATTCATTCCTAAGTTGTAGGCACCTAACCTAGCCAGCTAACCTAGCTCACCAGCACTGCCGGGGTGAATATATGGCCAGGAGAAAGAGAGGGCAGTTCAGAGCAGGACTCGAGCTTATATACAGGGAGCTGAGAGAGATTAGCTAGATATAATTTAGATGTTTAAAGTGGGATAGGGTGACTACTTCCCTGCACCTGTTATTACATGACTCATTCTTTCACTGAGGGCCCAGGTGGAAACACATTGATGTGGTTTGAGTGTAATATTATAACTAGAGATTGGTATCCATGTTATTACAAGTAGACAGCCTCAGTCCTTAAGACTGAACTTTAAAGCTAGAGGACAGAGCACTGCGCAGTTCCTCAGCCCTATCAACAAAATCTCAGGTGCCCTGTATGGCTTGGCTCTTTCAATAAACCCTGCTAGAAAATCAGCTAGAAAAAGCCCATCCTTTCTTATTCTCCAGCCCTCCATTTCTTAGGGTTTCATTTTGTAATCTGCTCGGTTTTCAGCAATTTTTAATGGATTTTCCCAAGTTCTTACAAAGAGGCACCTTTGGGAAGGAATTCAGAGAACACGAAAGATTCTTCTGCTAGGGACAGTCTGCAGACTGAAGGTGGACCTCAGGAAGTGGCCTTTTTGTCCCCAGTAAGCCATGGGGAGTTCCCTTCTCCCTCCACCACCCCAATGCCTTTTCACATCTAAATACACAATGTCAATTACAATGTAATTAGGTCTTCTGGCTTGAGAACATAAAGACTTGGACTTATTTTCAGAGTTTGTGGTGGGGAAGAGGAAAAAAACTTGAGCATTTTCCAAATTCCTCACTTTTTCCATGGTCAGCTAGAAGAGGGCCAAGGAGTCATATGCAGGTTGTGCAGATATTTTTTTCTCTGGTATTTCTGTTTGCTAATTTCAGTCGTTAATGATGAAAAATGTCTCAAGTCAGATACTTCCAGCCAGCTGTAATTCTGCTAGGCAGGGTTCTCTTACTCTTTTATTACAGTAGGTTGCCATGTCTTTATGTTTTTGCCACAGCCTGTCTCATTCTTTTCAGTTGCTTTTATTTAAGAAAGGCATTCTTAAACCTGAAGATGGGAATGAATGAACAGACCCCCAGATACCCTGAACTTGAGATTTATCATTATGTGTCTAAGGCTTTGCTTTACCAATCATAACATTTTATTCCCCTGTGTGGGGTTTGGGGCTTCCATTTGAGGAAGGATGCCCTTATATATAGTAATAATTGTGTCTGTCTGTCCAGAAGCTATGTGAGTATAGCTATATTACTTTAAATGCACATTTAATTTTGCCTGGTATGTTTTTTGCCTATGTGACCAAACCCACATTTCGTGTTTGTTTGCATCTGCTGATTTGCACATGAATATTGGACACTTTTAAATCACTTGCCACGGATTTGCGTGCACCTATTTTCTTTCATGTTAGCAGAAACTGCCAATCAGAAATAAAAGGGTACAAAAAATGCAATAGCTGAGTATTCAAAGTGACCATTTAAGATGTGATTTTGCATACAGAGAACAAGCCTTTCTGTCCAGTAAACTGATAGAAATCACTTCGAGTTAAATCATAAATACATATTACAGTGAAACACTGTTGGACAGTTCTCTGTCATCAATCAGTCTGTGTTCTTGAGGACACTATTTTTCAAGATGCCTCCTTTAAGAATAAAGCCCTGTGTTGTAATGAATGTGTGCTAACTGATCCCCCAAGCCATTTGTTTGGTTTGTTTTGGGTTTTTTTATGTGTATCAGTGTCAGAGTTGAGCTCCTGAAGGAAAATTTTTGCAGTATTTTATTTGTAGTCCTCAAGTTAAGGACACACTCTTTATGCACCCAGAGTCTGCACTGGTTCATTTATATCCTGCATTTTGTTAACATGTTACCGTGATTGCTAATTTTCATGACAATTGTTATTGTACCATCAGTGCTTAATGGCAAGGCATCATTATTCAATGCTGGTCAATCAGGCACTAAGACATGTGCAAGACATCAGGCTGAACCCATATAGATGTCGTGCACTCCCCTGCTAATGAATGCAGTTTTATAAAAAGGTTTAAACACGGTTGGCATCCTTAATGTAAGGTTTGCAAAAGCTTATTCGAGAACTGCTTTGTGTTTATACGGAGCAGAGCTAAACATGGCACAAACAGAGTTAGACCCATTGTGTGTATGTGTGTGTGAAGCTACGGACAGGCGCGAATCCTTTGGGGATTTGAAATGTGGAAAGGCTGCACAATTTCTGCCAGGGCAGGAGTGAGGGGATTTTCCAGGAACATCAAGTGTTTGGTAGCACGTGTGGGACCTGTTCTGCAGAGCAGTGGTTGCTCCCTGCAGCAGGGAGGTGATCCTCGAAAGTGGGTGGTGTCCTGAATTTGGCATTGGCAGGAGGCACCCTCCAGCACAGCAGTGGTTGGAGATTAGGCACTGTGACCAGAAACCAGTAAAGGGTGAGGCATGTGGAAAGGTGGAGCAGGAGGAAACTCGAGAGGAAAGGGATGTGCTTTCTGCAGTGTTAGTCCAGAGTGCTCTTCAGTGCGTCAGTTAACATCACCCTTGTGTCTGCTTTAGTTACAGTTTCTGTGTGGCATTGCACCCAAATATTTCGGGCTGCTGTCCATAATAAACTAGATGGAGCTTCGTTTAAAAGCACAGATTTTTCATCTCTTCTAACTCAAAGTAGAATGAACCCTTGCGCTCCTAGAGGCTCGAGTTTGAAAGGAACAGTTGACATTGGCTGTTAACGAGCTCCCGAGCAGGGCTCCAGCAGAACTTGGTGTGAATTCAGTGCCTAAGCTGCATCAACTAAATGGTTAATTCATCTCATATCAACAGCACTGTGATTCATAATGTAAACTTGAGGAATCCTTGATGTTTCAGTCACACATTCCTCTTAATTTGGCCATGCATTCTTTTAAAGCTACAGTGTGCTAACTTAATAAAATGCAGCATGCAAATGCACAAGTTTTTGCCTTCAGGCATTTTAGCCATGGATGTTTCAATGGGTGTCTTCTTTCAAGTATATATTCTTTCCTAAATTATTTACCCTGTAAACATGCTTTGCATTTTCAAAGAAAAATCTGGGCTTCCTCATTCACCAGATTTTGTTGAATTTAAGGTGTAATAGAGATAAAAGACTATCATCTGCTTCTTGTGAGCATGTTAGCCTTTGGGATTTTTTTGTAGGGAGTGTTAGGCCCCATTTTCTTCTCCTTTGGTATTATCACTCCCTCCCCCACTTAAATTCCTTGATGCTTTGCCTAGAGCAATACCCACTGGCAGTGTCTGGCTGTGACAGTACTATAGGCTTCCCTACAGATGGGTCCTGCCAATGCCAACCATTGTTCTACAACTGTGAGCTGGCTTGACTGTCTTGGATCACTCAAAACCCCCTTTCCTCTTCATTTTTTCTTTACTCTGAAGGGTTGTCCTTGCCTGTTGACTTTGAGATCTGAAGTGTGCTGACACCCAGAACTTGTATTCTCTGTCTTAGCAGCAGCTCCCAGACTCAGATTTCAACAGGCACCACTGAGTCCTCCTCGGGACTGTCCTGCTGCTGCCAAACAGCTCTGTCATTCTCCTGCCAGCCCCATCCCTTGGGCAGTATGCAGTTAGTTTAATTTTACTTGCTCACTTGAAACGAAAACAGTAAAACTCAATGTTATTCTTTTTTTAAAGATATAAAATTAATCTTTAACTGTGGGCTTGAATATTAAAAGTATATAATGCTTCAGTGTAGGAGTCTGTTGATAACATCCATCCTATTTCATGATTAATTTGTTCCTTTTAATATGATATTCTTTTGCTGCACTGTGCAGACTAATTCAGATTCCTAGAAATTGAACTTTGATATGTATTTCCTAGATTCACACCGCAAGTGAACCTTCAATTAGCAGATACAGGTGGTGGCTTGCCTCACTCAGTGTTTTCTTGAAAGGATTTTAGACATGGACACTGATTAGATAATCTAGCAATCAGGTGTGTACTGACGGGTTATTAAAAATAAAGCATTTGGGGGACTTGATGCTTCTTTTTTATTTTTCTTTAGTTTTGCTTCTCAGACAATGCAATAATTTTTTCCGGCGGGCCAGAGATATAGGAGGAGTTGATTTAAACACTCAGAATGTTATGTATGCCTTTGCCTAACTATGTGTTAGATTAAGCGAGTTTCACTCACAGTTAATCCTTTGTAAATTAGCATTATGGATGCCTTGGGGCCCACATCCCACAAATAAAATGGCTGTCAAGCCAGCTGCACTGTGTATTACTTAAGGCTGAATGTTTTAAGAGTTTTCATGCTTTTAATCTATTTCACTGCTGAGTTTCAATTTTGCTGAGTGTCCTTTCAGGAGTGATGAGGGCGAGTGAGTAAATATATGTTCCGGTTTTCATGCATTTGCCTGGGCAAATCGTTTGTTATCAGGTGTTTGGCAGAGAATGTCACACCCCGCCACAAAAGAAAAGCTTGTAAGTTCAGGTGTTAAATTGAAGTGCAAACCAACAAGAACCAAAAGCCCTTAATTAGCTTTATTTTGTTAGCCTGCTACACTTTTTTTTTTTTAGGGAGAAAAAGAGTGAGAAACATCCCTCCCTCCTCCTCATCCTTTTGGCAGAGTAAATATTGCCTGTTAAGTTTGAATTAGCTGTCATCGCGAAAGAATTAATGCTGTGGTTGAGCCTTTCTAGTGAGGAAGGGAAAAATAAACGAGACAGATCTTAGTTCAGCTTTAAGTGATAAATGAGGACAAAGCAGCCCATTCATCTCCTGCTAGGAAAGTGGACACAAACACTAAAGCAGTTTTGCGGAAGACGTGTCAGCAAATGTGATCATTTTGTAACCTGTCAGGAGGATAGAGAGCTAGTCCTTTTAGAGTGTCACAGGGGAGGGTGTCTGTCTGATGTGACAGTTTTCATCCATCCATTTACTGCTTTTCCTTTAGGTGGGGGGTAAGCAAGGAGAGAGCTGGAGTTGGTTAAAACTGCATTTTTCTTTACACTTTCCAGTATAATTTATATGTATATCCACCCGCATCCAAATGAAAAACATTTACCAAGAAAAACTCCCCTCTGCTCTCTGGAGTTTCTTCTCTCTTTCACTGCATGAAATATGCTCATTTTCGCACATTACACTCTCTGTCTTCAAGTTGTACTTGGTTTGATGTTTCACAAAACACAGTTTTACCTCTTCTGACCATTGTTTGGTTCTTGAAGACTTTGTTTTATTTTTCAGAAGCACGAGAAAAAAATTATATAACTTGGGGTTCTTTTTTTGCATTTGGTTGCTGGGATTTTTTTGCTATACCTCTCCAATTCTGATGATAAGCCTCATATACAAATATGTTTTGCAAAAATCCCTATTTGTGAAGAGCCTGTGAAAATATTCTTCCTTCTCTGTGAAAATGGAATAACAAACAGTGAATTCTTATAATCCGAAATCCTCTTGTTAAATTCCTCAAATTCTACTATTTCTGAATTTAGTAATTTTAATTGACTTATTAATTTTAGGAAAAATCTGAAGTGCTGTGATGACTGATTTTAGAAGCAGGAATTTCTCCCAACAAATGATTGAAAAATATTAGGACTTTCTACTTCTGGCATCTTTTTATTTTCACTAATCTCCATTTTTTTCATACTGCATAGAAATGTAACATTGCCTATTACCATAAGTAAAGGTATGCTACAGAGACAAGAGATGCTTTTACAACATAAGCTTCACAGTTTGACACTTGCTTCTTTATATCATCCTTTTCTTCAAAACTATCTTTTGTACTTTTCCCTTGGTATTTTAGTACAAGTGAGTATCTCATTGACATGTGTTTCCTTGAAATCTTGTTCCTTAATAGTAAAATCCCCTGAAAATTAATAAATTGTTTCTTTTCAGATTAAAACCACTGTGAAGATTTCAGAATGGCTTTAAAAAATATAATGGTATTTGCTATTACAGACCACCCTGCTTGGATTACATTGACTGAACACTATTTTTTTCATTTGTTCTTAGAAGGTTAATAAATTGGAACATAATTCATTTAATTTATTCCAATATGTATATAAATGTATGCATAATTCAGAAAAGTCTACTTCTTTCTTGAATACAAAAGTTGGATTTAATAGCTACATAGAGATACGGTTGGAAGCACTGGAAATTGGGAGAAGTAAAAAATAATCAAGATACACAGAATGGTAGAGGGAATACTGAATTTGCAGGCTTATGTCTTTTCTCCAGTTCTTTTGTGCACCTCATTTTATAATTTTTATATATATATTCTGATATTTTGATTTATTTTGTTTTATTCACTACTTTTTTTTTTTGTCTCTTCTGCTTTTTTCCAGGATCATCCAAAACCGGATTTTGATCGTTATTCTGGGAGTCATCATCATCTTCACCACCATGATGGCTATTTATTTTTCTGTCAGGGGACGCTGATATCTTTGTTCTTCACTAAACAGCAACAAACTGCTTGTTCTGAGTAATTAAGACAAAGTGGTCACATGAATCATTCTCTTGCACTGACAGAGTCTCCCTCTCTTTTCCACTCTTCAACTCAGGTGCAAGTGGTGTAAAATATTTTGTATTATTGATGGCATAGTTGATGGCATGTGGGGCTATTTTTTTCTTACATATTTGTTCTTATCTGAATGTTTTGAGGATCTTAATATTTGTTGGAGTGAGAGCTTGTTCTGGTATAAAAAGACTTAATGTGTGTCGAATTCACCCACAGACAATTAGCCTGTAAGTTGCCAGAGTTTCATGAGGGAAGAGGGGTCTTTGCACTTTTCTTGTGCTGTGCAGGGTGTATGAATATCAAGCAGTATCTGACCTTCTGTGATTTAGAATATAAGTAAAGCAGAGACCAAATGATGTAGAAAGTGAACCTGTAGAAAGTGACTAACTCCCAGTCATGCATTATTGTAGTAGATGTAACCTGGTTAAGAACAGTAGCTAGTTTTAAAAAGAGAGCAACCTTAGGATGATGTTTAATATATGATGTAAATCCAAAACTCAGTTTAACAATTTTTTGTTTAAAATTAGGCTTTCTTTTCTGCTTATTCAAAGCAATTCCACTTTCATCAAGATCATGAAAACGCATCACTTACCTAAAATGTAGTTGTGGTTACAGCCCATCTGTTGAATCTCTTAAATCTTCCAGTGATGTTATATGTACTGATAAGCTTTACACACTAGGCCCTTAATGAAGATATTTAAAGATACTATTTGTTGCTGATTGAAAAGAGATCCTAAGTAATAGTACAGCAACAAATGTGTGATTATAGTGCATTAAACAGTCTAGATTTTTAATACTGGCCTGACTATGTTGAAGACTGCATGTTGGAATATTTTGAGTGTATTAAATTCTGATGTGATATTCTCCTTTTTAAACACAAACTGTAAAAATGTGAATTTATATATGCTTTTAGCTGATATAATATATCATAATTTCATCTACCTGTGTGTAAATGAGCTGTTTCTCTTTTCCTGTTGGCTGTACTTCTTTAGACAGGTTGAAGTCATTTGGCTTATATTTAAGGTTACAACTTCAACAAAGGTCTATCACTGGTGATGTGATAAAGTTGATAAAAATATCAACTGACTTTTAAATAACTTTAATAACTTTTAAATTCATTATTTGCAATCCCTTACAAATATTGCAAATAGAGAGGAATATTAAGCCCTTGAACTTAAGCCATAAAATATTTCCAAAAGATGTTCAAAGAAACAAAAATCTGTTGACTTTTAAATTGCCCCACATTAGGCAGGAGCTGAACACTGAATTTTCATGTGTGCCTTAGTACTTTTGGGGTTTTGGCATCCCTGTTCACTCTGCCAATTTGCTGTGCTGTCCCTGGAGGCTGATTTGGCCCTAAATGTGTCATTGTTTTCTCTACATGGAAACAAATAACTCAGTTGAAAGGATCTGGTACTGATGCCACAGCTAAAGCCATATTAAGAGGGTGATAAATGTAAAATAAAAAGATCCACATGAAAAATGCTACTCATTGAAACAAATGCAAGCATGTAAGGTCAGTTCTGCTGTCTGAGTGTTACGTGCAGCTCACAACAAAGTTTAGAAGTGGTTTATGTGGTGAGTTTCTGTACCAGGTCATGTCACTGGCCATAGGAGGGTGCTGGAACAAAAGTTCCTGGGTAGTCCAGACCCAGGTTTCAGGAGGTGTTGCTCTGTGCGGCACAGTCCTGAGGTGTTCAGTTCCTCACCTTGATGGTCCTGCACTGTTAGGAGGTCATGGGACCCCCCTCTGGCTGCCTCCTGGGGCATCCTCTACAGGATTTGGATTTTCAGCTCCAAGCCTTGGGGTGTGACACGCACTCAAAGTGAGCGCTTTGGGTTGTGCAAGCAGAGCTCTGGCCGTTAGCTTCGAGTGATGGCACAGAGCTGAGTTCAGACAAATTAGGATGAAGCCTGGCAGCATTGGCAGATATTTATCCTCAGCTCAGCAAATTAGGAGATGCATATTTTGTAAAGCAGCAAACTGTCAAGAAGGAAATCTTAAGCTCCGTCTGTTGCCTAGGCATTCTCCACATTGCCTCAATAATTTAACTATCATGGGAATTGATTCATGACTACTGATCTTAACAGTGACCTATGACTAGGTTTTGCCCTCTATCTAGCCACCTGCTGGAATCAGCAAAAAGCTGAAAGGAAGCTAGTTTTCCTTATCCCAGTATAAATCTAGGGCATAGTGTCACATCAGATACATCCACTCAGATAGGAATGAGGGAGAGAGAGAGACTGCCACGCAAAGGCTTCATCTTCACTTTTGATGAGCCCGCCATCGCTATGTTTCTCATGCTAACCTGTTAATAACTCTTCTGTGCCTGCTTTGCATCCTCATGAACTTCCCACATGTAAAATAGTGCTCAGGTGGACATCACACTCTTCAAAACACATTATTACTCCTCTCTCACCCCTGTTCATGTGGCCCGGGAAGTGTGCGGGTGGGTGAGATTCACCAAATCCACACACATTGAATGTCTTCAACTGAGAGCACAACCACCTACAGGTAGGGTGACACCCCCAGGTCCAGGCTTCCCCTGGACTAGTTTGGTCACATTTACAGCACGTCTGTGAATGAATCCAAGTGCTTA